>CAVNYN010259654.1:0-27065 GCA_963692815.1 Nyctanthes arbor-tristis
CCAGATTGTCAGAGACTTAAGTTATCCACTGGTATTGACAAGCTGTATGATGGTGCATTGGTGCTGGCATCCGTTGTAGAAAATAAATCCCTTAGCGTTTTCGTCAATTTCTGTTCTATCCACATCTCTTTGTTCTATATGATCATTTTCTTATTCTGTTTTCCTTGAGGACCATGTGCCGGGAAGCACAGTAACTCGGACAGCTTCTGATGTTTTATGGTTTTATGTGTAGTAAACTGTCTATACCCTGTCGTTGTGAGGTTTGAACTAAATTGAAACAGAAGATTTCAAAGAAACTGATATGTAACACAAATTGAAAGCACTTCTTATCATAGTAATATTAGCATGATATTCCACTCCATAGGTAATAAGATACATGTTACGTATTTTACTTGTACAACTTACCACAACAGTGCTAAAATCTGCCTCAACAAGAAGGTTTTGTCTTCCCATTTGCGGAGATTGAAACCCGGGCAGCACTTTTGGTAGGCGGAATATTACAAGTTTTACAGTCCAATACTTCATGTATTAGAGTGAACTTATTGGCCTAACGATATTATACAGATGCCCGAACATATAGGGGCATATATTAACCTAAGCAGATACAGTACTTTCCTTTAGGACCATTTGCACATGTTGCACTAAGGTACTTGTCTTGCAAGGCCTTCTTGCATGCAGCAATACATGCAGGAAGTGTGCATGGATTGATATCAATGCCAAATGCACCCTCCACATTTTTCGGGGCCGAAATCAACAGAAAGATAACCATTGCAGTCACTACCAAGAACCACTTCTTCCCTAAAAGGGCTGCCATTTGAGAGAGTTTTTTTTGGGGCCAAATACCACTTCTTGAATGAAAACCATTCCATTCAACTTGTCTATATATAGGAAAAAAGAGACCTCATGCCAACTACCATTAGTTGTACGTTGAACTGAATATGACTTGTTTCATGCAGTTGAGTCTGAGAGCGTGTGAAGAGAGGCATCCCATTGGTTGCATAGAGTATAAGAGTTGAGTGGTGATTGGGTAGTGGGGATTAAGGTTAGTGTTGTTTAATGGGCTGGGCATATACCTTTTTACATTAAATTCCACGAAGGGTTAATTTCACAAATCGTCCCAACCTTTCAGTTTGGTCTCGATTTCGTTCCCAACCTTTGTTTTGTCACCCCACAGCCCCAACCTTAGATAAATATGCACAAATCGTCACTTTTTACACTATTCTACCAAAATTTTAACAAAAGGACGATTATACTCCTTAAATCTTTTAAATTTTTTTAAAAAAAGTTTGAAAATAATAAAAAACTTAAAAACCACCCCCACCCGCCCCACCCCACGTCCCCTCCCCCCTTCGGCTTGAAGTCCTGCTGCCGGCCGCTGTAGTTGCTGCTCCGGCAGCAATTATTATTTTCAAACTTTTTTTAAAAAATTTAAAACGTTTAAGGGGGTATAATCGTCTTTTTGTTAAAATTTTAGTGGAATAGTATAAAAAAGGGGTTGTGAGGTGACAAAACAAAGGTTGATAATGAAATCGAGACTAAACTGAAAGGTTGGGGACGATTTGTGAAATTAACCCTTCCACAAATATGAGATGATTAATTTCTTCTAGGAATGTTGTTTGTCAATTATGGGCCAACAGGTGGGTGATTTATAACTACAGCTTTCCAGGTGTTGCAGTAATCAATTTCTAATCTTAATTTTCAGCATTAAAGCCAAATCTGAGCAAGGATTGCCCAGATTTGTGGATTTGCTACTTTACTTTTTGTTTCCTTAAACAATGCAAATCGACCAATGGAAGAGCAGACATATATAAACCACAATTCTACAATTTGATTGGCTGATTATTTGTTTAGATAACAAGTGATAATTTGGCACGTGTTTTCGTATCTTCCCATCCGAAATATGTGATGGATATTTGTTTTCCATATCGCGACTTGTTATTTTAGTGGAATTTCTATTAGTGGGAACTAATGCAATTTTGTACACAAAAGCAAACACACATTCTTTCTTTAATGTCAAATTATTATTGCCATGTTAAGTAGAGAATTATCTCATTGATTACAAATGAATAACATTACTCTCTTTGTGCCAATGAGGCCTTAGCCCATTTGGTTAAGGGGTTAAGGCTGACGCCTTGGGACGTAGAGTCTTAAGTTCGATTCCCCTAATGTGGGGGGTTTGTCTATATTTTATATGTAGTTTGTAGTCTCATGTATAGGAGTTTGATTTCTTGTAGTCCTTTGTATAGGGGTTTGTATTGTTGATTTATGTACATTGTATTTTAGAAGGATATATAGCTATATGCACTTGTAATGTCATGATGTGAATTATAATTGTACTTCAAAAAAAAAAAACATTGCTCTCTGTAATTGGGTGTACAAGCCTAGTTTAATTCAATCTCAATTGAAGAATCATAATACATTCATGAAAAAGATTTTAGATTTCTAACAAGAATGTCAAAGATTATTTTGTTACAAAATAAAGGGGCTACCGGCTTCCACAAATTTATGGCAGCTCCAATAGCATTTTTACCATCTACAATGTCGAATCGAGTTGAAGAAAAATTGTGAAACAAGTAAAATCTACCACACTTGAGGCCTGAGGGACGTGTGTTGGGGGCAAAGTTTACAGTAAAAAAAAAAAGAAGGGGAAAAATGAGGAAATTAAAGAATGTACACCTTTTTTTATTGTTATACCAATTATGAACCACTCATATAAAATAATTGCTACTTTACTCTATTAAATTGTATTTATGCCACTCCATTTTTTCTTTTTTTTTATTTTTTCATTTTTTTTTTGTATTTTCATATCCTTCATTTATTTTTTTAATTTTTTATAATAATTAAAGTATTATTATTTCAAATTTTACTATTAGTTTATAGTTATTTATCACCCTAAATTTAATATATACACACACATAAAACCAAGTTGCATCTCAAACCACCCTCCGCCGCGGCCATCGCCACCACCACAATCATTGCCGCTATGCGCCCCTACCACTACAACTTGTCGCTATCGCTGTTACCCACCGCGCACCCCACCACTACCTCGTTGATGCAACGACTGTTGCGGCAGTCGTTCTAACCGCCGGCAACACCTTTCACCACCACTGAACTGCTGCTGCGACTATTGTTACAGCGTCTCTCTCAGACGTTGCAATAGCGATGCTGGCGTTTGATGTCGTGGGCGGAATCTACATCTTCAATTTTTTTTTTTAATTTTCACACTTGGAGACTGAAATCCTAATTGGTTATTTTATGTCTTCCTTTTTTTTAATTTTGTTACCATTTATTGGGGTTGTTACCATCTTCCTATTAACTTTTTTTTAGTTTATTTTCCTATATTACCATTTATCAAGGTTGTTATCATCTTTCAGTTGAATTTTTTTTATTTTCCTATGTTATCATTCTCGTTTTGTTATTTTCCTATGTTTCATCATTTTGTTACCATTTATCGAGTTTGTTACCGTCTTATTGTTATGAATTTTTTTAAAGCAGTGGCGTCGACTACACTAAACGCACCTATTTTTTTTACTGACAAAACTACAACTTTTTTATTGTTAATGTGATATTTTTCGGGGTGGTAACATTTGTTTTATGAACGATAACATTGTTGTTGTGTTTGTGTCGTGGCAGTATCAGCAGTTGATGGCAGTCTCAAGTTGAAAGTGTTATTGGTAGTACATAAATACGACTTTTTTTATTGAAAAAAATTATATTTACAATTATTATAATTTACAAAAAATAATAATTAATAAAGAATTAAATTTTAATTAATTATTTATTATTATTATTTTTTGGTTACAAAGGGATGGGGGAGGAGGATTGTAGGGATTCGAACTCAGGTAATCCCGATAAGGGGTTAGGCCCTTAACCACTTGAGTTAACCTTTTGATCCCTAAAATTGATTTATGGTAGTTTTGAAATTGAAAATTATATTTTTGTAATTACTTTCAATCTATGGTTATTTTTTAAAATTCTATTATAAATGGTGGTTTTTTAGGCAAGAGACTCAAAAAATAAAATAAAATAAAATAAAATAAAAGGAAAGAAACTCTTTCGGCGGCTCAATCGGCCCAATATCCTGATCCAATTATCGGCCCAGTTTTTGGAATAAAGAAGACGAAATTCTGGGGGCGTGGGTGGGGGGAGAGGAAGTACAAGAAAGTCGAGGGAAAATCCAGAGAAAAAAGCACAGAAAAATGTTGCGAAGACGCCTCCGTGTAATCTGTTCTTCCGATGAAGAAGAAGAAGAAGAGCCCCCGCCGCCTCATCCACATCCACATCCACCTCCACCTCCACCTCCGTCGCAAGCGCAGCCTTTAGAAGACCCCCGTGATGAAATCATTGAGGACATAGAAGTGGACCTCCAAACTGTAACCCTAAATTCCTCAAATCATACACCAAACAGTAATGTCTCTGCAAGGAGTCCGAATCGCCTCCCCCCTGAACCAATTCCACTTGATATCTCCGACGATGAATCTAACACTGCTAATTATGGTAATAATAATGGGAATAGCGGCGGTAATAACAGTGGAAGTGAACATCATTTTGTGGTTTCTGATTCTCGGGTGAATGGGGTTTTAGAAGGACTAGGATTGAGGTTGAAAGGGGTATGGTTGGATTCTTGTTTGGGGGTTCTCGAGAGGTCAGTTCAGGGGTTTTCGGGTTTTGATGATACGATGAAGGCGAAGCTTTGTTTTGAGCAGTTCTTGTACTCGGATATGAATTATTGCGGAGCTGGGGTACTCCCGCCCAATGTGCACACCCTGCATCTGGTCGATCTCAAGGGACCTTTTGTCTTGCAGGTAGATTAGCAGACATGTAGCTTTCTCTCTCGTGTCAAACACGCTGTACCCTCTGAATTGGAAATGGTTCACTGGTTATACTATGTCTTAGATTTGCTGTCTCTACAAGCCAAGTTGGAAGCTTTATGCTATTTTAACAGATTTCAGTTGTATGAATAGTTTTCTTACTATAAAAAGCTCGGTCCTTGATCATGATCATATTCCTATACTTCATTATTTGAAGGTTATGTTATTTCGTCATTTAATGTCGTAGTTAACAACTTAGAGGAAATTATAGCATGGTTTGGTAGTAGGATTTGACTTCAAACAATAACATTACCTTCAAATTTTAACATTACCTTCAAATTTCATCTTTTTAGCTGGAAATTTATCCATGATACAGAATATGTTGAGAGGTTTTCCCATGCAATGTTCTGCATTTGTCAGATGACCAGAACTTCTTTGCTAATTTCATGTAATCTGCAGGTGGATGAGATAGTGAATATCAGCTCCCCTCTTCGTGGAAGGTTCCAGAATGCTGCACCTGGACTGAAGAGATGTCTCAAATTGTCCATGACTGATGGTGTTCAGCGTGTGTTTGGCATGGAATATAGGCCCATTAAAGATCTTGAAGTTCTGGCCCCTGCTGGACTGAAGGTTTTATGCTATTCTTACGTTTTTACAATTGGCTGATTCCTAGTCCCTGCTTTCTAAATGGGAGGTTCTAGACGATGACACGTCTCTGAGTCAAATTTTGGTTAATTAATTCAGGTAGCTATTTGTAATGTTAATGTAAGGCATGGACTTTTAATGTTAGTCCCTGAAGTTCTCAACATTTTGGGAGGTGTGGTTGAGGAGTTGGATGCAGCACGACAGAGGCTTGTTAATGAAGTGAATAAGCCACCGAGGGGCAAAAGGTACCTAATATGGTATATATATTACCGTTGAAAGTATTTGACCACTCTCTTCATCTTTCTTATGAAATAGAGGCTACTCCAGTCCCATATTGTGTAATTGGTCTCACATAGAATATGGATATGCAGCTCTCTCTCTCTCTCTCTCTCTCTCTCTATCTCTGTCTCATGGAGAGAGGGACACCCACCCACCCCAATAAACCTCTCTTGTTCCTTTGAAATAAAAAAACCAACACAAAGTGCTGGTGGTTTACAAGTTCATTGAGGTTCTTTTAGCAAATAGCTTCTGCTTTACTCGTTCGTAAGTCAGATGGCTCTTGATGCCTATATTTTGCACAGTGAACGTAAAATGTCGTGGGTTCTTGATACATACTTGATCTACAACTTTAAGGTTCTACATTTCTGTCTTTTGATACATCAGAAGTTAGTCTCCCTATCTTGATATTTGTTCTCCTCCCTCACTCTTTCCATATTGATTGTTACTTTCTCATAGTTATGCAAGGAAATGTAGTCATTTGGTCTATTATCTTGAAAGTGGACAGTTATAGCTTAAGGAGTGAGAGCTGGCATTCATCAAGGTTGTTCATTGGGAGATTCATAATAGTTGTACCACATTTCCAGTAGTGCTTGTAGTATAATTTGCTAATTTATAATCTCTCCCAAACAAACACCTAATAAAATCATGTTTCTCTTCTTCAAAACCTGGGTTTTTACTTGTTAACGAGGTGACTGTCAGATATTAAAGCTTAACACATATCAAGGGATTTGAGATTGCAACTAGAAAGTTTTTTATGGTGATATTACTATACAGATGTCTGTGATTGAGATGCTTACCCTAAATTTACTATGTCAGAACCAGGGATGGGGTGGCTTCTTCCTTAGCAACTAGAGCGACTGCTGCAGCATGGCCACCACTAGGTATCAATACTCAAAGGCCCAGCAATGGACCTGCAACTGAAAGCACAATACCTTTACAGGCGACTATGCAAGGTATATATCATTCAGATAGGCTTCTGTGAATTGTTACATTTTTAACCTCTTACTATAGTTCTCCTAATTTGCTTGCATTGATACCCTGCAGGATCTACATCTGGCATTTCTGCCAATGATAATAGGAGACAAAATTTTGCAGTTTCAGCGAGTAGGAATAATGCTGAGACTAGCTCATCATCTTCAGGAACAGCATTCGCCACGCCTGCGAGTAGCAGACCAAGACAAGGCTTTGCATTTCCAGTTCCAGTTCCAGTCAATAGGAACAATGCCGAGCCTCACATACCATCTGCAGTTCAATCACCAGATCAAGTCACTGTTCCTGGACATATTAATAGACCTGCTACAGAAAACATGACTCCAGGCCAGGCAATGAAGCATGGTAGACTAGCCGTATGGCTTTGTATAACTTTTATACAAAGTTGCGAATTTCGTAGATTAGTTGTTCATGTCCTCTTATTTGCTGTCTCTTTTTCACTTCAGGAACTCTACCTGTCAACCCAGCCAATGACACTACGAGAGAAGACCTTACCACTCCAACCACCTGGTATGATGCTGAGCCCACCACATCTTCTGTAGCTATGGATGTTGAGGCAAGTTTTTTAGTGGACGAGTTGGACCACCCCTTCATACTTTCTGGAGATAGAGAAATCCCTTTCACTTACATGGCTAGTTTATCAGCTAAGTGGGCGGCAATGGAGATCAAAGCTTCCCCTGTTCGAGGGAAAATAAAGGTCTATAACCACTTTTTCTACTACTAATGATATGAAATAGAAATTTATTGGATTTTGATCTTCAGTTCTTTTAATTGTTTGATAAGTTTTAAATTTTTGCTACATTTAAATTAAATACCCGTTCACAACCATTTGTATTTAAAAATAGAAATTGTTTTTTATGGAAATAAACGAAGGAGATTTGTGCAATACAAATGGGTCCAATGAAATATGTGGATGTGATTGTTTCGACCAGATTCTAAATGGTTTGTGAACAGAAATTTAATCTCTTAAGCTAACAGCTTCTGAGTTATTGGACTAGTAACATGAAATTGTAAACTGTTATTGTGGGGTAATGTGACCAATGTTGCTCAAGTATCCTATTTGCTTACTGAGTTCAAGCTTGTGGTAGTGTTTTATGCCATTGTGTGATTTTATTAGTTAGCTTTTAGTTGCTCTCTAATTTTGTTGGCATTAATTTTTTCTTGTCAGAATATAACCGACTAGTAAGTGCAAATTTTTAGTGCTGGCTGTCTAGTAATTGGGTTACTGTTTTCACTTATTGTGTAAAGGTGTGAATCGTCTCAATGTTTTATTAAGTTGACCCTTCATCATTTAATGTGTAAGCTGACTTCTTGTTGATAATCTGCAGTGTATCGTGACTAGTGTAAAGGGATTCCAATACAAAGAAAGGACTGCATACGAGCTTCGAGTTTATATTGATGATGGCAGTCTCATCTCTGAAATTCTTGTTGATCATAAGGTAAGTGGAATCGAACTTCTCTGATCTGCAACCTTTTTAAGAAGTTATGCATAAATCACCATTCTTCTATCTGCAGATTGTACAGGATCTCATCGGTCACTCTCCTGAGGAGGTTACATGCGCTCTTACTTCTCAGACAACGAGTGTGTCAGTTGTATGAAGGAAACAATGAAACACTTCCAGATATTCTTGGTAAATTTTGAGGTAATGATGTCAAAGCAGAATATTTTTATTTTGAGTATTTTAGTGATTTTTCATAAGTTGAATCATTAATCACGATCTACTTATTCCTTACTTTCATTGAAAGAAAAGAGATGCTTTTTCCTGCTCATTGAGAACCTGCAAGCTTTTAGAGCTAAAGTAATATTCTGTTTTTTTATTTATTTTATTTTTTGCCTACACCAGGGGATAATGCTTGTAGAGATAAGTGAAGCTTCTCCTGTTCCAGTTGCCATTGAAATGAACCAGGGCTGTTCAGGATCTGATGCCTGGTCGCTTCTCAAGAGACTAACCTCTGGTTCTGCTCAGTCGGGACAAAATTCCAATTTGGATCCTATAATCTTATCACCTTAAAGCAAATCTGTCATACGTGATGCCATCTGCAAGCTGAATCTGTCGAGGATAATAGTAAGAAGGATTCAGCCGTAAAGACAATCAGACATTCACGAAAAGGTCATTGATTAATCCTTGGAACTTGGAAACCATTGTCCATAAAGAGAAACGTGTCCAAGAACTGGTTAAATCTGATATGTCAGAAACACGGTGAATTGAGGGAATATAGTCAACTTTTGTCTATCATTGCATATCAGTAAGCTTAAAGGCTGATAATCTGTGATGGAAACTGAAATTTAGAGGTAGCTTGGCTACGCCATTGTGTTTGGACCAGCAAAAAGGGGCTAAAAACACATTTGGGTCAGCGCTGAAACAGAGGCCTCATGATGTATTTGAAACGTTGGTTATAAGATGCAGATGTTTTATTCCAAATTCGTTCCAGTTATTTGTATATTCATTGTTCTTAAAGCATTGCTTCTTGGTATACAAAATCATTCTTGATTATGCTCGTAGTTTATCCCTCACCAGTACATTTGTTATTGTTATAGGCAAAGAAAAGAAAGGAACAGACAATGAACTAAAGCTGGTCGACTGGAGATGATGATTCATAAGCAAGCTATCATTCTACAAAGATCAGAGATCTACAAACCACAAATTCACATAACTAGAACTAAGGCATTTTGATATTAATCTTTCTTTGACTCAGGTACTTGAACATATTCTGGATAGGGGAATTTCCTGACTCCGGTGAAATCTAATAGCTTCTTGCTTAGGGCATCCGTTGGTGATTCCCCTGGATGAGTGATGTAAAGCATTCGGTTTGTCCACTCTATCACCTCGGGACAGAAAATCTTCCATAAGAAAGTGGGTTTAAACCATGCTGGTTCAGTGACGTATCGTTCTCCCCTGCATGCACGGCTTACAATTCCTTTTGCACAACTCTCCACTCTCTGCACTGGGATTATGCTTATTTGAACCTACTCGTTTCATCATTTGAGTTAGTGATCTTTTAAAGACAACCAATAAAAGAAATATATTGATCAAGCATTGCATGATTTAATCCCTTATTACACATTGCCTGCGTAGTTTTACAACTAATTGAGTTATTACTAGTTGTTTATATTTTTCTGATGTCTACACTACACATGCATCAGTAGAAGAATAGAAAATTCCTCATGCAGCTCTTGAAAACTTATGGGACTGTAGAAAGCTCATATATGAGACAAAATGAGTTATCCACGGTTTTGTACCAAGGGTTATGAGTAGAGAATTGGGTGTTGCTTTGGATGGATGCTTATATGGTGCACTGGGAACAAGTTCTCGAGAATGCTTAAGAAGATAAAGGAGGCAAACTTACGTCTCTCATACCCTGATCCATTTCAAGTTTGCCTGACTTGCCCATAAATTTGCCTTGCGTGAGTTCAGACTCCACAAATCCAGGAGTGACAAGTGTTACTCCTATATCAGACCCGAATTCAATCCTCAACGTCTCAAAAAATTGTGCAATTGCTGCTTTGCTTGCCTGAGATCATTTCATTTTCATGGAAACACATGAATTCTAGTTTCAGGGAAATGGGAAATCATAATAATACAAGGATGTGTCTGGGGACTTACATTGTAGAAACTCATTCTTGGAGCTGGCAACCACGACGCAGATGAAGAAAGTGCAATGATCCGACCTCTGCTATTTCTGAGGTATGAGGCAGCAAATTTTGTCATGTATACGTATCCCCAGAAATTGGTATCCTGTTAGGTTATTGCAGAAAGGTAGGCATTAAGCACATTGAGCTTTCGCCATCTAAAGCCAAAGATGGTTTTCGATCTATTTTACCTCTCTTTTGTGCATTCTATGAATTCTATTTCTGAAAATGAATAAAATAGTATTTGGTGTATTTGTTATGGGAACAACCGTTTCAACTTGTTTCATCATATCTAGGTTTAACCTCGGATCTTACCATAAGTGCTCTGAGATCGGTGACATTTTCAGTCTCTTCTAGCATAGAAACTGCCGTAATTCCAGCGTTGTTAACCAGATGATCCACTGTCACATACATTGTAAACAGAAAAAAATCTCAGTCAAAATTTATGTAAGAGTTTTCATAAATAAGTGAAGACAATATTTAATAGGTATTAGGATTACGTTTAGATTCATGGTCTCATAAAAGGACAAGAACATTTTTTTTTTTTGGGGGGGTTGGGGGGGAGTGGGGGTGTGCTTACATCTTCCAAAATGATTCATAGTTTGATCAACAAGATTCCTACAATCCTCCACCTGGGAAACATCTGCACGAACTGCGAGGACGTCTGAGGCGCCGAGATCGCGTGCCCTTTCAGCCACCTGGTGAAGGCTTCTCTCCCTCCTCGCAGCAAGAACTAAACATGCTCCTCTTCTAGCATACTCATATGCAAGATGCTGTATTAACATTGTACCAAAATTAAATAGAACTTCACAACTTTGGAAAATTGCATTTCTAGGTCAATTACTACTGAAACAAGTTGTTGTGAATTTTCCCTACGAAATTATATAGAGACGGCCCGAAGAAGCAATTCAATTCCATCAAAAGCATATTTCAATATTGGTCTACTCAAGCAAGTTACAATATATATATACAACAACTTATACAAATGGTACAATTGGCAAATTCTTATTTTGCACATTATATCATTTATTTATCATTAATTATCTTATGGGCCTGCTTTGTGTTCGTATTAGTGTAGTGGTTTCGTATTTTTGTAGTACTAATAGCATTTCTTAAATTTCAAACCCAAATACCTTAGTTGACAGTTTTGGACTCCAATTTCTATCCATAAAATACCTTAATTTATGTCAACTAGCAAAGTAATCCGTGAACTAATAGAGAAGTGTATCGTTGCTCTTTTCAACCAAACATGCAAATATTGAGATTAGTAAGTGACTATGTTCAGACGAGTTTGACTTAATCGAGTATATAAGCAAGTCCAACTTTTATAGGTCGGGTCGTATGCTTCTATGGAACCGGAATGACAATAGAAATAAGGGAGAAAAAACCTATATAAACCTTAAATTGAACTTTTTTTTCGTTCTAGAACGTGTAAAAAAATTTTCTAAATCCGCCCTAAGCAAAAAAACATTGAAGGACATGGACTGTGGCTCTCAACGTAGCTCACCCCCGTCTCTCACGTACCTCGCCAATGCCGGAGGAGGCGCCGGTGATGAGAACAACCTTACCGGCAATATCTTCCGGGAAAATGGTGCCGACAATGGAAAGGAAGAACTTCAGAATTTTGAAAGGTGGCAACAAAAATAGTAAGGTGAAGAAGGTGAATGGAGGAGCAACCAAGTCGAGAAACTTGTGGATCAAATCCATGCCTGCTTACAATTTTCCTTAATAATAATTCACAGAAATTAACTAAGTAAATCTTGACGGTGAAGATGGATCGAGATATACATTACAGATGGATAAAGCTAAGCGAGTTTGGGTGGCACCATTGCATGAAGGCGAAGTGACACGTTTTTGGATGAAACAATACGGTGACGTTTTGACGTTTGTCCCCATTGAACCTCTGCATTGAGATATGATTTTGTGGATAGAGGAATAAGAAAAAGGGGAAATGATATTAGACGTCTGCGCGGTGTGTATTTGAACACGTCACATTAGTTGATAGGCGTCTGATATTAATACACTATTTATAACGTCAGGCGGCTTATATCATTTCCCCACAAAAATGAGGTGGGTCATATTCTTTTTGGTCGGTTTACAGTTATGACCCATGTCAAACTCGACCATGGATATGATTTATTCATGTCATCAGGCGCTTTTAATATATTTCTTTCAACAGAAGACTAATGGAGTTCAAAACATCGATCATCATGCATTATACTTGTTATCCAAAAATCACGGAGTTGGGTCACTAAATTGATTAATTTTATTCACTAAGTGAATGTGGATAGTATTGGAATCATGTGTTAGCTAAAATCACCCGTGTCTCAACTCTGAATAAAGAAAGAGCCTCTTAATATGTTTAGTCCCGATCTCTCACTATACATTAGTCAAATAAGATTAAACATATCAAACAAGTATATAGCTTACACAAAAGTTGAACTGGAAGTTAAACTCAAGGTAGATACGCTAAACTAGTAGGGAAGGATAATCAATGCTATACTACAGAAAAAAAAAAAAAAACCTATAGGGACTGGTTATGCTAAAAATCAAGGTCCAAAAAGTGTAAAATGTGATGAAAGACCGAGATAGAGTTCAAGATTTTTCAGATTTAAACCAAATACATAAAACAAGAATAAGTGATAAATCCAAATTTAAAAGTAAGGCATTGAATGTAACTTTTTAACAATATTAAAGTGAAGTAGGGTCACGAAAGACGAAGCCCCACCCCACCCCACCCCACCCCACCCAACATAGGGTTTAACTGACGTAGACCTATCGAAGTACCGTCAATAGACACAACGCATCGTATTCATCGTTTATAGCTACATGATACTGGTTAAATAGAGAGAATAGTACTATTTGTCACTACTGTTGATAATCGACATTTATTAAATGACAAGTTCACTTAAAAAATACATTACATGTCGTACATTTTGCATAACTCATCATAATGTCATTTGATTGATATGAAAAAAATCAAAAACATTCCGAAAGAAACAAAACATCCCCTTTATGTAAGGTGTATGGATACATGTCACGCCTATTTTATGCACGTCACATGTATCATACACAATGCGTGTATAAAATATACGTGACGTACATCCATAGATTCCAAACATGGAGAAAATATTCGGAACTCTAGAACAATCATAAACTTACACATGAGTTCAAGGATCTAAAAATTAGAGCTCAAGATCTCGCGTGTTGATTCTTCATTGTCCTGAAGTACTATAATAGGGTACTTCTAGAGTACTTTAATTTTTTCCCCAAGTGTGATGAGTGGTTTTGTTACAAAATTTTTGGAAGACTTTGAAAAGTGACTCCTACTGATATGTATAAGATTGATGATAAGTAGTTCAAATTGTACTCCAATAAATAAGATACTTGTGTTTCGACTTTTGAGTCGAAGGTCTCGTTTTCAAACTATATCTACCCCTCACTTCCTTTACATTTCCCTGTATAAAAAAGGGGTTGGTGATCACTGGTGAATGATAAATAAATAATAAATATCATTATTCAAATAAAAGGTGCGAGCTAAAGTACTCCTTGTCTTTCTCAGTAGGGAGGATAAGCATACGGCCGAAAAAGCTAGTAAACTTCATGCTGAAAAAAGTGGCTCTCACGTGGGCTCGGGCTGCTTACCGTGAACCTCTCTTTAATGTGGACCCACAATCCACTTTTTCAGTGCCTGGGAAAATTCGGATAGACTAAGAGTGCTATATTATGGTACTTCATGCTAATGAGTAATTCACATGAATTCTTAAAACTCATTTTTAGAACCTTGAACTCATGTGTGAGTTGTTGATTGTTACTATTGAAGTATCTTATTATGGTACTTCTGAAGTACCGAATATTTTCTATAGGAGATCTTTATGAGTTTTACTATCACTAAAAAATGACTGATTAAGGGGGAAAAACGATCGAGAAAGAGTTCGACAAAAAAAGAAACTTAACATGATCTTGTTTTAACACATCACATGACTTTAAAATCAATTACACTCACATTGATCCTATATCTTTTTCTTATACCATTTTGTCAAACTTATTTTTTATTACAAGTAGCATTTTACAAACTTTATAACCGCAATTAGACGAGGGTGGTATGCATGTGACAGCCCTAGCCTACAATTATAACATCTCATTTTTAAATATTTTTATGTGACGCGAATTTGAAATTAATTTCAGTTATAATAACATCTCATTATAAATGATCCGTAAAAAAAAATCCCATTATAAATGGTTACCAAACAAATTCTAGTGGTTTTTTTTCTTTTTATAAATATTACGAGGAAAATATCAGAGAGGAGAATTGAACACTAGACCTGAGGTGTAGGAGACACTAGAACACTTGAGTCTTAGCAACGGACCTAATGGTTAAATGATAAAATTCATCTATTTGGATGAGTGATGCCAATTTTTCAAATGTTGTGGTCTACCGTTGTAGAATTAGGTTGGGGATGAAAGTGCAAACCGATACAAAGCTGAGGGACCTTTTCTTTAATTAGGTCGTCGTTCGTTTCTGCCAAATTCTTCTAAATAAACAATTTCTCATTCTTTTACTATTGCTCTCTTATCCCTTAAAAAAAAAAAAAAAAAAAAGTTGGTCTATAATTATTGTGTATGTTTAATATCCTGTTAATGTGCTTTGAGATTAAAAATTTACAATTTGATACTTTTATTTTTACTTCAAAATGACAAAAGGTTGATAATTTTTTTTTTTAAACATCTACATAAAAATATTTCTGAACGAATTATCTTATACGAATAATATGAATAGACAATAAATACATTAATGAGCATATAAAAATGTAACCAAAAAATATGGATATGGACAATGCATATATGGCATTGCTAAAGTTGAGCCGTCAAATCCTTTTTTGTTAAAAAAATACGATTAGGGGAATTTTAGAGAGGGGTTTTAGAGAGTGGTATTAGTATAAACTCAAATTTAGAACTTTATCCTTGCAAGGAATGCTCTTTTAAACTTGAGTTATCACCCATAGACAGTCAAAAATAACAACACTTTTGTCTTTTCATTAGTCAATCAATAAATTCATAAGTTTGACATAAGAGTAGTAGTAGTAATAATAATAATAATAATAATAATAATAATAATAATAATAATAATAATAATAATAATAACAACAACAACAACTCATGAATCAGAATTTAAATTCATGTATTCACAGTATAATTTTACTAATTAATAATGCACAATTCTCTTAAAAATATTATTTGTAGAAAGAGTCTACCTCATCCTTTGTGTATCAACAGTCTACCTGAGTTCCACATCTCATCTAGTTAAAAACAAATAAATTCATAAAGTTAGATCTTGATAATATCGTTTTTAAATAAATTGATAATTAGAATACTAAATTAGAAGTGTATGAAAGTTGTGGGTTAAACACTAAAATGTTCAAGTTTAAAATGTGAAGGCTAAAAATAGAGTTGAAAATACTTCCGGACAATAATAATAAGGTAAATATAAAAACTCCAATACTAGGATGATTGTTTTTGAAAAGCTTAGGGCTAAACAATTAGACTAGAAATATTTGTACTTAAAATAATGGACCTTCGCTCACAGGGCCGTAATAGTGAACTCTTTCTAAAATATAAAGTGAATCAACTTGCTCGATGTAGTGACCAAAACTTAGGAGCTTCAGAAATAATTTCTTTGAAAATGTTTTAAAGTTATTTAAAAAAATAAAAAAATACATCTCCTTCCCCTTGTTTGTAGATTGAGAACCCGGCGGAAAAAAATGATTTGACATCGCTATGGAAGAAAATGAAAAAGGCTAGCAATTTAGAGCGATTTCGGTCAATCTTGCAAGAAAAATGGTGCTCTAGGCATGCCATCACATAATGGGTCGATGGTAGGACTAATTTGGTATTGAAATTTGGAACCACAGATAAGGAAGAAATATGAGAGTGAAGGGGAAAACTTGTATTATTCAACGTGACCATTACGTTGTATAAAGTCCCCTATATGGACTTATTATGCATGCCTCCAATTAGCTAAAAAAAGGAAGGAAAGGAAAAACCACCATCAGCCCATGGTTCATCAACAGTGATGCCACCGTTTTCTACACAACCTACCTGACTTTTATATCTTATTTAATGATTAAAGTCAAGGGTAAATTTAATAGGCCGCCGCACAGTCTGGAAAAGTTTTTCAATTTTTTCTTTAAAAAAAAATCATTTTTTAATATATACAATGAGTCGAACTAAATGTTTTTCAAATAAATTTTTTTACTACCTAATTCGGTTTGATTTCGTGTGTACGTTCTATAATAGAACGTCCCTTTTATAGAGCTCCCACGGGTTGAAACCCTAGTAGGCCTATAGGGTTTTGAAAGGTTCTATAGCCTTCATGGAGGTCACTCGGCTCGTTACGCAATTATCGTATACTTATCCGGGCAAAAAGAGTTCAAATGCTAATTTTAACATAGTAGCTTGTGCTTTGTTTTTCAAATATTTTATCACATGTGGTGACTTCATGGCGTGTGAATTTTCGTGATGTTCATTTAGCTTCTTAGTTCATTAATCACGTGTTATTTGCTCTATTTGCAAAAGTCTTAGTGCGTAATTGGAGAACTGAGCGTTTTCCATGGTGGCCGGTTATAATATTTGATAAGGCATTTTTAAGGGAGGAGTTTGACTTGAATTCACTGAAAGCCAAGCGGAGCATTTGGGAAGCGTGAATTGAGAATGAGCAATAGAGACATAGACGGACCATGTAGGCCATGAATTGCGTAAGGTGGTCTGATAAGAGCATGTACACTAACTTGAAGAGGCCATACGACTAATAAGAGCGCATGTATACGGACTTGAAGAGGTGTAGAACTGATAATGTCATGTACACTGGCTTGAAGAGGCGTAGAATGGATTAATAAGAGCACGGGCACGGACAAATAAGAGTAGGAGCATGGACGAATAAGAGCATGAGTATGGACTAATAAGAGGACGAGCAAGGACGAACAAGATCACGAGCACCAAATAAGAGGTGATTGTAGACCAAGCACAAAGAGCGACCCAGGAGCCTGTGTCATAGGAAATGAGCGACCCTTGTTCCATACTCAAGAGGTGATCAGGGGTCAAGGGTAAGGGGCGACTTAGACACTGCGGCCATAGCTGGGCGTAGGTCTAAGTAAGCAAGTGACCTGGGAACCACTTCAAGAGTGGAAATAGGCTGTTGAAAGTGGTAACCTGGGCACCACGGTTATTAACGGGCATAGTTCTAAGTAATCGAGTGACCACGTACTCTCTGGGTGGACGTAGGTTAGCTAAGGAACTAGCGACCATGTACCACTCAGGGTGGACGTAGGTCCACTAAAGAATGAGTGACCGTGTACCACTTTGGGTGGTCGTAGGTTCATTAAGGAATGAGCGACAGCATACCACTTTGAGGTGGACGTAGATCCGTTAAAGAACGAGCGACTGAGTACCACTCCAGGGTGGACTTAGGTCTGCTAAGGAACGAGTGACCGAGAACCACTCTAGGGTGGACGTAGGTCTACTAAGGAACAAGCGACCGAAGCGACCGTGTACCACTCTACGTGGACATAGGTCCGCTAAGGAACGAGCGACTGTGTACCACTCTGGGTGGACATGGATCCGCTAAAGAACGAGTGACCATGTACCACTCTGGGTGGACGTAGGTTTGCTAAGGAACAAGTGACCGTATACCACTTCAAAGTGGACGTAGGTCCGCTAAAGAACGAGCAACTGTATACCACTCGGAGGTGGACGTAGGCCGGTTAAGTACGATCTGACTATCACTTAAGAGTGGACATAGATCCGCTAAAGAACGAACTGAACACCGTGGCTTAGCAAGCGTAGTTCGGCAAAGAGCGACCTAAGCATAACACTGCCTAAGTCTGACATCTTAATAAGCTCTCCAGCAAACAAGGAATCAAGAATACCAATCTGAAGAGGTTGTTGAAGTGGTCTTATTAGACCTTATATATTGATTCGAAAGATCAAGAACACCGACCTGAAAAGGTCATAGATTATCAAAAGCAACAGTGGCAAGAACACAAAATGGCATAGAACAAGGAACACTTCTACAACGAAAAGTAATGACAAGAACACATGGTATAGAACAAGAGACACCTCTACAGTGAAAAGTAGCGACCAAAACAAATGGTATAGGACAAGGCACACCTTTATAGCAAAAAGTAGGGACTAGAACAAATGGCATAGGACAACGCACACGTCTACAATATAGATTAGAGACCAGAACATATAGAATAGAACTAGGCACACATCTATAACGAAGAGTAGTAACCAGAACACATGGTATAGAACTAGGCACACTTCTATAGTGAGGCTTAGCGACCAGAACATAAGGCATAGAACTAAGAACACCTCTATAGCGAAGAGTAGTGACCAGAACACATGGTATAGAACTAGGCACACATCTACAGTGAAAAGTAGCAACAATAACAAATAGCATAGGAAACATTGTTTCTATTAAATCTACATTTTTATCCGAGATCATTTGAACTGCATGGTTCATTGTTTTTAATTTCTCTTAGAGAATGTTTTTGATAACTAAACTTATAATTAGGGGATGTCTGTTTGTGCTATTTAGGGTCCAAAAAAGTGTTGTAAAATGTTGACAATTTATCACAAAGAAAATAATATTTTATTTCAAGAAATGAGTATTATTCAATATCGCTAAATTTCAAAATCCATCAATCTACTATACTTACACATTTAATGTCAAAAATTAAAAATAATTTGATGGAACCTCACAGAAGTCCTTTTTATTATTGAATATGTACAATTCATTAGAAAGATAAGAAGAGCGCAAATAAAGCAAGTTCAGATTTGAGTTTCTGGAGTAACTCAACTACCATAGAAAATTAATGTAGCACAATAAACATGTTTATTTTGGATAACCCAAAAGTTGATTGATGCTATCAAATTTACCATCAAGTAGCTATTAACAAATTTAACATCAAGTAACTATTGACAAAAGTTGAGAGACATGATGGCGTAAAGCTAGAAATCAGCAAAAATTCAAACAATATCAAATAAAACCCAAACTTGAATCACCCAAGCTAAACATCCAAAATCCCAAGAACCGAGATATGTTTGATGGCAAATGATATAATTTAGGTAAATAGAATTATGAAAAGATAAAGAAGATACAGTGACCTTGCCATAATTTAGGAAAAGTTTGAAAACATAATTTGCAAAAGATGCATTACTAAAAATTGCCCTTCAGTGAAGGAAAATTCCGTCACTAAAGCTTCAAATTCCATCGGTAAACGTCAGTACCGGCGGAAAACTGGCCGTCGGTGAAGGCCGCGTCGCTAATACTTTTCAACGGAATTTCAGTGTCCGTCGGAAAAACGGCCATACCCGTCGGGAATGATACCGACGGCCATCTTCCATTGGAAATTTCCGACCAGAAATGCCACCGTCGGTAAGTTTCCACCGGACGCGCTGCCATCGACAACTTCCGATGGACATCTCAACAATTTTATTATTTAAAATTAATTTAATTAACGCGGCCTAGTAGACCATCTTTGACCTGACCCATGAACCCAGCTGACCCGCCAACCCACTATCATGTCACCTGGGCGCCCGACCCGCGACCCGTGAAGAATTAATTCTTTCATGACAATTGCAAGGCTGAGTTTCGAACTCATGACCTGGCGGTTGGGGAGTGAAGTCCCAACCGTCAGGCTAGCTCGCGTCTTTGTTAATGCTTTACCTCAAAATATTTATAAACTATATTCAAGTAATTTTACCAATCTAAAAATAATGAATTTTCCTCTTAAAACATTGAACTTTTATTTAATTTAACTCTTATTTTTTTTTAAAATATATGTTGTACTCTAAATTTTATTTGCCTGTGTCAACTAATGTAATTTTTTTTTACACTGGCTTTCTAGATTGTAATATTCATTGTTTTAGTAAAAACTAAAAAATTTAAAAACGCCCTCTACTAAATTTTTTTCGATTACTAAAATTATGATTTATGTGATTTATTTTAAAATACCAATAATTAATAAAAAAAATTATTTACAACCATTGTTTTAAACCTTAACCAGCAAATAACTGAATAAAATCTTCATCAATTATTAAAGTATTTGTTTTATATTATATTTTATTGGATAAATCACATATTACCATTAAAAAAATTTATTTCATATTATATTTTTTTACAAATAGATTGTCGAATATTATTTGAGTGCATGTAGTTGGCCTATATAAGATAATTGTATGGTCATGTGCGTTCAACAATAGTTGGAGAGGACACATACTACTCATATACCACCGTTTTGAATCCTATAAATACAACTGTCATTATGCATTTTTAATTAAAGAGTCAAAATATAAATCATTTTCTGTTCCATATCTAAGTATTGATTGCTGGTACCACTTCTAATTGTTCGTAATAATTTAAAATTTTGAATATATTTTATTTTTTATTATGTCTGTTTGATATATCTAATCTGTTTTTGGCAATAACATTGTGCACATTATAACTTTTATTTGATAAAAGGGGGTGTGAAAAAGGGTAGGTATATTAAAAAAATATCTTTAAATTTATTGAAAAAGGTTTCAATTAACAATACTTAGTTTATTATAAAGAAGAAAAAATTTCAAGAACTACAAAGGCGAAATAAAATATTGTTAAGAAACATATTTCACAGAATTATGTCCGTCGGAAATTTACGATGACGGAAGGGCAATGCCATCGGAAATTTCTGACGGGAAGGACTTGTTGTCAGAAATTCCGGTCCATTGAAAACTTTCCAATGGCAAGACTTGAGCTGTCGGAAATTTCTGACGGACTGGAAGAGCCGTCGGAAAGTTTCCTACAGATCGGGAAGGTTGTTGGAAATTCCAGTCGTTGGATGAATTTTTCGTCTGAAATTTCCAACAGAATCTTGTCCATCTGTAATTTTAGATGGTTTCATCGAAAATTTCCGATGGATGTGCATCCGTCGGAAAATTTCCATCGCTAAAGGGCCTTTTTTAGTAGTGATAATGAAGATGCAATGAAGGAGATAGTTCAGAGAAAAAATTAAAAAAAAAAATTTCACAGATGATGTGATCATTGACGTCATCAGAATCCTTATGAAACCAGACCAATGGCAGAAAAATCATACCAGACAAACTTCTCTTATTATTAATATGGGTAATTATATTGCCACTATAATAACTATTTCTCACAACATAAATTTTTTATCTACTTAGATATCATCCCTTAAAATTACATTACTAACCTTATTTTAATATTCCTAAAATAATTCTTTCCCCTTCTTCCATCCCAATTCATTATGATTCAATCACAATTTGTTATTTTATCTAATACATCTCCAATTCCTTGAAATTCTTTACCCTAACAGGATCCAAACTTTGTCCCACAAAACGATGATGATAAACATTAAAAGCAAATGGAGAGGAAATGACTTTTAATTTAATGGACAAATGAGTTTGAAGAGTTTAGGAGTGATGGCTTCTCTTAATTTTTTTTTTAACATTAGATTTTTGTAGCAAGTCAGGTGAATCAAAAGAAGACGGAGTACGTGTAACACTTAAATTTCTAGTTCTCTAATAAGAACTTGAATTGATGGAGATGGTTGCGGTCGGTTGAATGCTTGAATCTTCAATGGCATTGTCTCGAATTGAATACCGTAGAAGTCTAAAAGATTAAACATAATGCAATGGGAGAAGAGAAAATCAAGATGAAATTATATTTATTTTTAAACTTTTAAAAAGCAGGGTTTTACAGTAAATTTATTGTGGTGTATCAATCAAAATGATAAGTTGTTTGTGGTGAATATATAATTTGGTGTAAAAAATAATTTTCGTAGTGGTAACATAATTACCCTATTAATATATAGATTCTTAGATATATGTTGAACAACAAAATTACCCTTTTGTATTGTTATAAAATAAAGGGACAATTTCTAAAATGACCAAATTCATAAATATAAATTCAAATATGGTCCATTTCAAAAACTATGGAGGCAAAAATGGTCATATTTTTAACAAAATCACATTCTTGCCCCTAAAGCAATAATTTTTTCTTTTTTCCTTTCCTTAAAATATTAGAGATGGGTAATAACCACCTAGTAAAGAAGTATACTATTCTATACAATTTATCTGTATGTCTCCACAATTATGTCCGGTGATTCTCGACAATTATAGTTTGATAAAAAAGGTAAGTATGACATTCCAAACAGTTTATTCGCATATCTCGACATTAATTCGCAGTAATTCTCGATAATTACATTTTTGTGGGATCACTAGAACAATGCATTCCATATAATTGAACTGTAAATCTCAATAGTTGCATATGGTAAGTCTAGACAATTTCTTCTTCTTTTTCTTTCCCTCTTTCTTTTTTTTTCTTTTCCCCCCTTTTTTTGTTTGCATATTCGAAAAAGTATAACTCGTTTTAGAATTTTTATCAACGATTAATGCTAAAGTGTTAATTCTTATGAAACATCTTAAATGAGTTTAGACTTGTGAAATTAAATGAATGAATAAATGACCCATTTGATTTAACTTATCATTCAATGTCACCTTAATGGTGGTGCTAAATAGCATTTCAAAGGTGGAAAACAACAATGGAAAAATATTCTGGGACAACCTAAACTATTTAGAAAAGTAGGTACTAATTTGTCTAGATACACATTTCAAATGTATAATTTTGAATAAAATTATATTCTTACCCTTAAGTGACAACTTTTCTTTTTTCTTTCTTTAGGATATGAGAAACGGATAATGGCCACCAAACAAAAGAAGTATAAAGTATGTTATTCTATATAATTTATCTGTAAGTCTCTACAATCATGCACACTTATTCTCAACAATTGAAGTCAATAAAAATGTATGGATTCCATACAATTTATCTATATATCTCAACATTTACATTTAATAAAAAAAGTTTATGACATTCCATATAGTTTATCTGTATATCTCGACATTTAATCGTGACAATTATAGCTGATAAAAAATTTATGGCATTCCATACAGTTTAACTGCATATCTCAACATTTAATTGCGAAAGTTCTCGACAGTTATGTTTTTATGAAAACACTCTAACATTGCATTCTATAGAGGCGAATTGTAGATCTCTACAATTACAACGTCTCTACAATTACAACAGTATCTTTCTTTCTTCTTCCTTTTTTTTTCATATTTGGAAAAGTGTAACTCATAGAATTTTTGTCAATGATTAGTGGTAAGGTGTTAGTTCCAATATCTCAAATGAGTTCTGTCGCGAACGGAATATTTTTTATATAGTAGCGGAAGCCTTTAACTCTTAAAAATAGATACAAATACAGCTCAAAATATCGAGGCGCTTTCGCTGCGTACTCTGATGATTAAATGTTCCGTGGGCTACCACAACGAAACCTCAGTCGCACACACTGAAGTCTCGATCACATAGCTCTTCCGATCTGATCCGGCCACATAGCTTCTTAATCTAATACTTACAGGATTGTAGGAAAAGGGGAATGAGTACAAACTACTCAGTGAATAACTAAATATCTTGATTCACTTTCATATAAGAAAATGCATTTTCAGGAAATCCATGTATTTCACAAAACCATTGGATGCACAAAGCCATTGAATGCACAAAAGGGCCCTATCACTAGTTAAACTACTACCCGTGGTGCGCGTATGATTGGCCAAGACCACACAGCAAGGCCACAAAGATTCAGATTGGCCAAGACCACACAGCAAGGCCACAAAGATTTAGATTGGCCAAGACCACACAGCAAGGCCACAGATTATCACATAGCAGAATGACCAAGACCACATAGTAAGGTCATGTTTCACAGAGTAATTCAGAACGGGTAGAGCATTAACTAGCGATACCGATACATTAAACCAATCTTTCTTTACATAACAATGCATTAAAAATTCATGCATCTCTTATGAAAATATGATGAACAAAAAAAAGAGAATCAAGGTACCGGTTACTCACCAAACATTCTTTGCATAATTATCACATAGAAAAGTGCCCTTAAGCCTTGAAATTCCTCAATTAAGACTATTTTCATGCTACGACTTTTCTATATATGGAAATAAGCCTTTTTCAAATGAGAAATAGGTATTTTATTGGCTTTTGAGGGGTGTTTCCTTTGCCCTAATATGGTTGGACGAATTTTTGTGAATGATGGAGAGTTAGGGAGTAACTTGTTTGATTTCTTTGGTTTTGGCCCCTTTTTATGCTTGTGAGAACTTAATTGTTTTTAAATATCATTTGGAATCCACCATTTATAAAAATGACAAATGGCTTAACATTTGGCAACATTAGCAAGTTTCTTAATTATAAAAATAACATGTGCCTTAAAAATTGGCACAACTAGCAAGTTTGTAATTTACAATAATGACAAGTGTCTTTTTATTTTGCAAAACTAACACATTTTAAATTAGAAGAATGACAAGTGTCTTAGACACTTGGTAAAAATCAACAATTATTAATAAATATGGCCAATTTAGCTATAAACTTGTCAAAACTAGCACTCTCTATTAGTTAAAAATAACATATGTCATGTAATTTGGCAAACAGTGTTAAAAATTCGAGGGATGTTACAGAGATGCTTTGGGCTCCCAGTTTAAGAATTTCCATGCTGGGATTAGAACTAGAAAAAAATATGAGTAAAGTACTCTTGTAGAACTTGGCTAATATCACCTCGTTCAGTTTGCCAGTTGCCATTCCGATCTCACGAATCTTTTGAATGCTGTTTTTTCCCTTTCTATTTGTGGCTTTTGACTGAAAGTATTTGGTGTTTCGATCTCCAAGTTGGGGCCAAGCTTGCGATCTCTGTTTCCAATAATATTCCTCTCAAGCAATGAAGGAAGCTAAATGAGATTCAAGTGATATGATGTAGTTCAAGTTGGCCTCAACATTTTGCTAGTAATAAAGAGAGTCAATTTCCTTTCTCAATGCCTCAATCTCCATGCGCCAATTGCCAAAGGTTATCAGCTCTATCTATCCAAATCTACACCACATTTGGCAAGTAGGGAATTAAGATCTGTAGGGGTATTGATTGAGTTTCCATGAGTGAGATAATAATCCAAGATGGTGTTGAAGGTAGACGTATAACCTTCCTCATGAGTTTTAAAAGGTACAAAGCAAAATCTTCTTCGCTTGGGAGTCCTACGGCGATGTTGCAAATTATCTTCTGTTTATAGGAGAATCGGTCTGTGATTAGATCCTAGATAACTTAAATGGTAAACACATGCTTGTGGGAAAAGCTCTCTTCCACCTCTATTCTTCAGAAATTGATCAAGACATTCCTGGATAAAGTGAATTCCCTGTCTTTTGTTATTCCAAGTGAAGTTTGGCCTAGAGTAAGCCAAGTCAATTAGAGAGTAGTCAATAAGAGCTCAAATCCTTCATTTAGTTTTCACTTCTCCTCGAGCCCCCTCTTTTCTGGACCAGTTCAATATCTCATTAAAGTCGCTTTCACATATCCAAGGGAGGTCACTGGCTGAGTGAAGTTTGCGGAGCAAGTCCTAAGAGAATTGATGAAGGTCATGTTTTGGGTTGCCATAGAACCGCTGAATCACCATCTCAAACCATTGCTTGAAGAGATAAAAACATCAATATGCCCAAGAAAAAAGGATTTGATTTCAACAGAAATATGCTCATTCCACAAGAGAAGCAAACCACCACTCCGACCAATGCAATCAACCTAAAAACTATTATGAAAGTCAATACAATATTTAAAATTTAAAGCAGCAGAGCCAAAAAAGTCTAGTTTTTGAAAGAAAAATGAGGTTTGGGGAATTATCAAGGATCCTCCACAAGGCATCGAACGTGAGGGGTTTCCTACATTCCGCACATTCCAGACGGCGGTTCTGTAGAGTAGAAACCATAGTTTAGAGAGTGGTATCTCGGTAATTTTGGTTCTTTTCACATTGTTTCCATTCTATATCTCTGAAACATCAAGTGAGTCTGCAGGATAGCTCTATAGACTGCGCTTAATGTGACTAAATGTTTGCCCCGTATCAAACGTGGATTGGTCAGTAGGTTTTGGAATATGTCCTGAGTGTTCCCAGCCATTTCAGAGTTGGTGTTTACTCTACCTACACGTTTCCATTTTTTTGGTTGTGTAGCTATATTTGTTTTCAAATCCTTACCAGAATTAGAGTATTCATGTGCTTCTAGTTCTATGTTGCTAGATGCTAAAATATGTTGTAATTTTTTAGATCCTCTCGATTGGGGGTAGTTATACCTTGTTCAATGGTAGAAATTTCTCTGATTTTTGGATGACTTGGTGTGTATACAGTTTTAGTTTTAGCTGACTTATCAATCTTCTTCTGAAAGGTTCCATCCCTTGGAGGTTGGTTCAAGGAATATTTTGGTTTGAGAAAAGGCCCATGGTCTGATATTCTTCCTCTTCGTATGTCAGGCATAGCTCAGAGCCATTGACCATAACGTAACTCTAATACTGGGAAGAGTGAATATTTTGCTGTATCATGAAACTCCATAAGACGGTGTCCAATAATGCTGCATCCGTTGCAAAAGTCACGGAGGTATTCATATTTAATGTAGAAGTTCATCTTAGTCGACTTCTCCTCCAATACAATGCGAATTCGAAGAGGTTTCCTGATGTTGATTTGTAAACGAAACCGCATCAAGGGTCCTGATAAGTCGAATGCCTTGACGAGACCAATTGATTCCCCCATGCTCTTACAAATTCAGATCGGAAGAGCACACG
>CAVNYN010259696.1:0-10510 GCA_963692815.1 Nyctanthes arbor-tristis
GGAAAATGGTTTAAGAGAAAAATGAAATTCTTAACTTCCTATATATAATAGTTAGGATTTAGCTAATTTTAATAACTTTTGAGTTTCGCCAACTATATCGTGACAAGTGGCGCTAACCACATCATGACAAGTGGCGCAAATCACCGCATGACAAGTGGCGCAGTGTGGCGCCGCACACTTGTCGGGAAATTGCCCAAGAAGTCCTTCCCCTTGCATTATCTTTCAATCAAGTTCACACTCTTCAATTCATGTCAATTAAGTCATTACACTTTAGTTTATGTCAATTATCAACCAAGATCTTTCTTTAGCGTCAATTCAATAACAATATTTTGATCTTCAAGCAATCTTTCAATGATATTCAAGTAATTCTTCCAAAACAACAATTTCGTTGCTTACCTTAATTTCTAGAAATTTTCGGGATGTTACAATCTACCCCCTTTAAATAAATTTCGTCCTCGAAATTTACTAAGTAATATGGTGGTAATTAGTTTTCAAAAGCATAGTATGCAATCGGATTATCCTCACTTCCAAGAATGGCTTCCGCTGCGCACTCAAATTCCTTTTTATTGTCAAGAACATGCATGGTGATCGAGTTATTAACTCCTTTTTCATGCAGGAATTTTCCATCTATCTTCAATATCGAGGTTCAAAAATCAATTTTATCTTTCTTTCTTAACCCCAAATATACCATAAATAAAAATTTGGGTTGAGCAATTACTCAAAATTTTAACAATTCCAATTACCTGAAATTTTATGCAAATTTTATTCAGAACGGGTTTGGATTGTTAGTTGATCATGTACTAATTTGTTTCCTTGAATCTTATGCTTTTCATAATTATTTCAAGTTCATTCCCAATTTTTGAGCTAATGTTCCATAATGGTTTCAAAATTTCATTTTGAGCTTTAAGTTAAATGGCAAATACTAACCAAGGCAAGAAAGGAAAATCAATCGGTTTCAAAGTTTGATGAAATAGAGGGGTGTTGGCAAGAAGAGTTAACAAAGTAACAATCAATAAAGAATCAAAGGGTTAACGTCATATGAGATTAAATAAGATTGAGGGAAAGCAGACGGAAACATGAAATAAATTTTACATAAGTTCATTGTTAAGCAAGTAAAATTTCCTGATTGTACAAAGAATTTACAAAGAATCGTTGACGATAGATCACAATTCAAACAATCTCAAAGGTTCGATCAAAATAGTTTAGAGTCATGGAACGAAATTATGTAGTGAAAAGCAAAGGCAATAAAAGTAATAGGTTACTAAGCGGAATTTCTGAGATGACAATTAGACAATCAAAGAGGAACAATAGTAGGTGAGAGCAAGGAATAGAGAGAAGAAACAAATTCTCCCCAAATTTCAATTTTCTCCCAAGATAGCAATATCAATTCATATATCAAAGGTATTTCGATTAGCAATGACAATATAGGGATATTGGCATGATGAAGTTTAGTCAGGAAAATAGCAAATAGTCAAGAATTACAGAAGAGTTAATGTTCCTTGTATTCAAATCAAACTGAAGGGAATCCGAGCAAGAATAGGAAATTCTTTATCAAGCAATAAGTTTTTCAATGTTGTGAGGGAAACTATTACCCATAGGTAATGGTCAAACAATTTCATAATCTTGATCAAATGGCAACAAAAGCATTGGACAAAGGCATATAATCAAGTAAGGCAGAAGCCAAATGAGATTCCAAGATTTCGAATAGACAATCAAGGACAATCAATAATGGGTGAGTACAAGCATAAAGGAAGAAATAAATTTCAAATTTTCAAAGGACTGATGGCTATATATCAAAAGAAAGTCTTTGCTAACGGGTTCTCATCTTTTCAAAGAGAATTTTCATGGTTGATTTATTCTTGTGAATAACACAAAACAAAACTCGGGATCAAATGATGGGTTAACAAAATTAAGATCTCAAAATTAAGGGTTCACTAGTGCCAATAAAAGAGAAATGTTCTCAAGTTCAAATACAAAGCAATAGGACTATTGTTGATAAATCGAACGCAATGAGTTTGTTATGAATGTATAGGGCAAAAGGAATAATGCCAATCAATTATAAGCAAAATGTCATATTCAAGGAAATATAATTTTCAGGCAATAAGTGTTGGGTCTAGCAAAAGAACATTTGAATGACTCAAATTGTTTACCTGGATAGATCAGATATAGCCTTCTTAGGCATGAATTATAAAGATATTATTTCAAGAATTTTTTCTTGACAATTCGGGGGTTTAAAATTGTATCAAGAAGAATTCATATTCAATAAAGTAAATTCTTGGTTTAAAGAACATTGAGAATATTGTCTAAAGAAAGTGTTTCGAGATACATTGAACCAACATGCAAAGGTCTGTTGGAATACAACAATGAATGAGGCAATGGCCAAATTAAAGGGCATTATAAGGACCATATTCCATACTTCAAAACGTAGGCATATTTGTATACTTCCTTGGAGTAATCAATAAGCATTCAGATTGGGCAAATCAAATTTCTTGATTTGAAAAGTATTGGTAATTTCAAGAGTTTCTCAATAGTTCGATGAATCGTGTGATGGATGGCGATTCTTGATGATTTAAGGGGCTGAATCGCATTCAAAAGAAGTCAAATTTGGCAAAACAAGAGCAAGTGTTTCAGTATACATTGAAACGATGTGCAAAGATTTATTGGACATAACTACGAGAGAGGCAATTGATCAAATCAAAGGGTATATATTGAGCAACCTTTCATTATTCGAGTTTAGGCAAGCCTATGTTTTGCCTTAGAGTATTTAGTAATCAATAAAAATTACCGGTCCAACAATAATTCGAACAAAGTTGGGAAGTTGAATTCAAGCCTTTTGTCATGTCCTTGCCATATTTACTTTCCAAATATTAAATTAAGAAATCAAAATATGATTAAAATTTATCATGGTTCTCAGCTACTTTCTGTAGGTATCACTATTTTTTAGGAACACTTAGTCTTGTGATTCAAAACAATTATATCAATTCATTGGTCAAGACAATTTCATCAATTCATTGGGTAAATTCATTCAAACTACTGGACAAATTCTTAATGGTCCATGAGTTTAATTCATGGCTCAAAATTTATCAATCAAATTCTTAACAAGTACTTTCGTTAAATCTTTTGGATAATTCTCAATAAATGAGACTTATAATGTTCATAAAATAAACATGGGTTAATTTCGCAAATCGTCCCCAACCTTTAGGTTAAGAACAGGTTTCGTCCCCAACCTTTTTTAAGACACACCACAGCCCTCAACCTTTCAAAAATGCACACAAATAAGTCAAGTATAGAAATTAAAAATTCACATATCAAAATAAAACGTCACAGATAAAAAATCAATTTTAATTAGAAAAGTCACATATACAAAGTAGAAAATCACAAACCGAAAAAGTCATATTTAAGGTTAAAAAATATGACATTGATTGGGTTACGTTTTTTTAAAAAGTCACCCATCAATATTTTTTTGTGAAAGTAAAATTACAATTTGCATCATAGCAGTACAAATGTATATAGATATATATCTTACTGAAATACAGCGCACAGAAATCAATAATATAAACAAAATCAAACTCTTACACAGGAAAGTACATGCTATATATAAAATGTAGACAAACTCCTCACATGGGGAATAGAACTTGAGACTTCTACGTCACAAGGTCTCAACTTTAGCCCCCTAACTAAATGGGCTAAGGCCTCATTGGCACACATCGATATTAAAAGTCACAAAGAGTATAAAACGTCACATTTAATTTAAGTTTGTCACATTAATTATTCCAGATTTATTTAAAAAGTCCTCTATAAAAATTCTGGATTTACACTTGATGAAAAAGTCATAAATAGAAAAAAAACAAATAATTTAAATGTCACATTACTTATGTCAATTTTAAATTAAAAAACACATATTATATATAAAAATGACGGTAGTTCATAAATGTTATTAAATGTTATATTAATTTTATCACATTTATTAATATTCTCGAAGTTAAAAATGGTAAGGAGAACACGTGCTTGGAAAGGAGGACCTCGGTTGGGGGTTGGCGAGGAGGAGAGAGAAGGAAAGGGAAGCATAAATTATATCAAAGGCCGTTTTGATATAAATCGGCTTATGGGTTTTTATTTTATTTTATTACAATTGCAAAGATAAGCCTTTGCAGTTATTATTATTAAAAGCCCTTACCGTCTAAGCTTATCTAGTGATACATATATTAAAAAAAAAAAAAGGAGAAAAATGATTACGCGATTGAGAGAATTGCTCGATCAATCGTGGTTATATCTAAAAGGTCGCTCAATTCAATGAGAATTGTAAATTCACGCACTTCTCAAAGGACATTATCTGTTTTCCTTTATATTATTATTCATTTTGTATGGCAACCACTGTAAAAATCAAATTCATTTATTGACCAGTCATTTTCAAAAGTTTGGACACATGACAACACTTCACTTAAGCTAACATTTGATGTGATATGAACTTGCACATAACTTTAGTAATTTAACTCACACGAGGATATTCAACACTAATATAAAACTATTAGAGTTGTGTCTTATGAACAGTCACACATTTGAAAATGCTTCCAAGTATGAGACGAGGCACAATCATGTGTTTCAACATATCCCATCAAGACGGCTTCGCTACTAATAAATTATAATATGTGTTAATTTTGTCACTTTTTTTACTCACTTGTCCAACTAGAACAATTCAAACCACAGTGCCATCCATGCATACATGTAAAGCTTGTTAACTTTAGAACGTCGGACAATGTGCAGTGAGGCATTATTGAGGATCTCACTTCCACTTTGTATGTGGGGCCAGGTTTCATAAATGAAGACGTAAAGTTGATTTCTCACTGCCATCTTAAAAGACAAGCATTAAATAAAAGCAACTACCCCCCATTTAGACACGACTTGTCGTTTTAGAAGACACAAACGTCGCCTCCGTAGAGGGTAATTAATTCTTGGCCCAAATACCAACCACTCCCCCCTCTCAAGGAAAACCACGTTCCACCATCTGCCGTGGCTTCTCTGCGTTTTGGGCGGTATTGTTTAGGTATGGGACCATGTCATTCCTTGTTCTGCCATGCATTGTGCATTTTGTGAACCAAGAAGTTTCTTTTTCCCGGCAGATTCAACGTGGATCACCCGCCCAAGTGTTTTGATTTGTATTTTGTGGTGGCAATCATTGAACTGACGTTTTTTTCCGTATTTGTGTGTTTTCTGTCCTCACACTAAATTTTTTTTTCTTTTTCCTTTTCCAGTTGCAACATCTCAGATTGGGGGGCCTTCCAAAGTGAAGTCACATATGAGCGGTCAGAATGAAATTTGCATAGCTCAAATTTTCGGTTTACACCCGGTTTGAAATGTGATAAAAAATTGTGGCCTCTACAAAGGTAAGCTAGTGATGGCATCATTGGTAGACGTTAGTTACTCACCATATACTTGTCTTGACCATTTTAAATGTCGTCATAACTAAACGCTGTGTTGACTGTTAGCAAGATTTGTTGCCTTACTTGTTCATGAGTTATATTCTCCTTCTATACAAACCTATAAAAGGCACAGTTCATGTGCTTGCAAATTTGTTTATTTTTCTCCTTTTTTCTATTGTTCTAAGACTGAGGACATTTTATAGCCCGGGCTTGACACTACGATTCGTCAAAAACCATCCAATTCTCGCTCCCCCAATTATTCCAGCACTTTAATTCCATATATGTGTGGCTGAATCTCTATATTTCTCTCCACACATGGCTTTGCCAACTATGCTTCGGTTGCTACGCGTGATGATAGTATTTACATTGAGTTGTGTTATTTGAACAAAAGCTCATTTAAAAATTCTAATAAACTTACACATGGCACAACGCATGGAAACACTTTTACAACAACAATAATCACATAAGTCACATGTCACTTTTGTTACTTTTTCGAAGTATTCTTTGTCCAACTACAATTATTAGTTTATCTTTGAGGTTCAATTAGAAAATAATACCAGATATGAAGCGATATGCATTTCAATATGAATTAAATAATAGAATTGATAGTCTTCATCTTCCGTTACATTAGGCTATCATGGAGCCTATGTAGCGAGAGATAATTGAGGACGTATTGATATTAAGTTGATGACAAATACTTTTATCATGCGAAACTGAAAACCAACACATGAATGTAATGACGCACTCAAAGGTATCATTAAGCACTAAGCTCTGTGTATTTGTGTTATATGTAGATTATTTTTTTAATTTAAATAGAAATTAGTTGAACTTAGTGTTTAACTAATACTACCTCTATCATAGAAAGATGTTCCAACTTCTTTTTAAAAAGAATTTGAAATATTAGTTCTATTATACACTACAATTTAATGTGTATAGTTATAAAAAATAGAATTATTAAAGAGCAAAATTAATAAATGAAAGAGTATAATGAGGAAATTATGACAGTATTTACTTTTCCAATACTATTAAATAAACTTTTCTAGTCTATGTGAAAAAAAATAGTTGAACTATTTTTTAGTGACTTACCAGATAACCGAAGGTTGTTGACGCATGCAGGTTAATGGCGACGGATAAGAGTTGGACAACTATCCGCAATCGTGCCACCTCACAAGCTTTCCGGAGAGGGTTGAAGGATTTCATAGAACGATGCAGGCCATTGGTTGATACACATGGCAGAGTAAAATGTCCATGTGGTAATTGCTTAAATGGCATGGAACATCCTCTGGCCAGCGTGGAGAAGCACATTCAGAGGCATGGATTCGCAGAGGATTACGACATTTGGATTCATCATGGGGAACGACTGCCAACACCTGTTGACCCTTACTCGAACCAAGAGTCTCAAGTGATGGATGAAATGGCTTATGTAATGAATGACATAGACCATGGCGACTACGTACCCGAAGGAACTGATGTACAATATGATAAGCTGTATGGGGCAATGCGAACAGAACTGTATCCTGGGATTTCTTCATTCTCATCACTTAACTTCCTAGTCAAGTTGATGAATGTAAAGGTTAACAACAAGTGGACAGACAAGTCGTTCGATGAACTACTGAGGTTGCTAAAACTGGCTCTCCCAAACATCGCACTTGTTGGCTCACACTATGAGGCAAAGAGGTTGCTCTCATCACTTGGACTCGGGTACCAGAAAATACATGTTTGCAAGTATGACTGTGCATTATTTTGGAAGGATCATGCAGACAGAGAAACATGCCCTATCTGCAATGAGCCCCGTTGGCAAGAGACAAGTATTCGTGGTGGCAAGACAAAGGTTCCCCACAAAGTCCTACGGTATTTCCCAATCACGCCACGGTTGAAGCGGTTGTACGCAATGGAAGAAACGGCGAAGATGATGCGTTGGCACAGTTTGGGTCAGAATCCAGAAAGTGAGGTTATGATACACCCCAGGGACGGCAAGGCATGGCGGTCTTTCGATCTGAGACATCCACATTTCTCTAGTGAGCGGCGAAATGTACGACTAGGCTTGGCTTCAGATGGCTTCAACCCTTTCGGTGACATGAGCCAAGCATACAGCATGTGGCCAGTAATTATGACAGTTTACAATCTCCCTCCGTGGCTCTGTATGCGACCTGAGTACTTGATGCTCACCCTTCTAATCCCTGGGCCAAAATCTCCTGGCAAAGATATGGATGTTTTCCTCAAGCCCCTCATCGATGAGTTACAGGAGTTGTGGTCAGTCGGTGTAGATACACGTGATGCCGGGACACCAAACCGTGGCCTTTTCAGGATGCGAGCTGCCTTACTGTGGACAATCAATGACTTCCCAGCGCGTAGTAGCCTATCGGGATGGAGTGGACAAGGGTACATGGCATGTCCAACATGTAACGAGGATACACCATCCGTACGGGTTTTGGGAAAAACCGCATATGTAGGCCACAGAAGGTTTTTACCGTTAAACCATTGGTGGAGAGGGCTGCGCAGCTTTAATGGCCATACAGAACGACGCGGCTCACCGGTTCGAAAGAGCGCCTCCGATGTTCTTGCACAGCTGTGCAGGGTAAGATATGCTTTGCCAGGAAAACATCCAGAATATGGCGGGGCAAAACGACGCAGGCATGCAGACGAGTTGAACTGGCGCAAGCGAAGCATCTTCTACGAGCTGCCATATTGGGCAACTAACGATCTGAAGCACAACTTAGACCTGATGCACATCGAGAAGAACGTCTGTGATAGCCTTCTAGGAACGATTCTCGATGATGCGTTGAAGTCGAAGGACACCCCTAATGCCAGACGAGATTTGATGCAGATGGGTATTAGGCCTGAGTTGCACCTTTACAATTTGGGCCGCAAAGTTATGAAGCCAAGGGCAGCCTATACTCTTACCCCAACTAATCGGGTTCGGTTATGCAACTGGATTAGGGACGTGAGGTTTCCTGATGGCTTTGCCTCAAACCTGAGACGGTGCATTTCCAAAGACGGCGGCCGTATTACCGGACTTAAGTCACATGACTGTCATGTGATAATGCAGCGATTGTTGCCGGTCGTCTGTCGCGCATTCCTGAGCAAAGATATCTCAGAAGCTATCCTAGAGCTATGCAACCTATTCAAGCTACTTTGTGCTAAGAGTTTAAATGTTAGTGACCTCACTAAGGCCCGGTCGGATGCTGTGACAATCCTATGCAAGCTTGAACGGATATTCCCACCTGCCTTTTTTGATGTAATGGTCCACTTGGTTATGCATCTACCGGAAGAGGCGATTCTAGGGGGGCCCGAGCATCCGAGGTGGATGTTTTCAATTGAACGCTACTTGAAGAGGCTAAAGAATTGTGTTCGGCAGAAGGCAAAGCCCGAAGGTTCCATTGCAGAAGGGTACGTGGCAGACGAGGCGTTGACATTTTGCTCACGTTACTTAAATGATGTTGAGACGAGGTTCAATCGTCCGGTGAGGAATCCTACTGCTGTTATTTCTTCTGGCCTTTCGGTTTTCCAGTCTCAATGTTTTGTAGTGGGGGCATGTCGATCGGTGGTACTTGACGTTGAGGCACGTACCCATGCAATGTTTTACATTCTGAACAACTGTACGGAAATAGAAATATATGCGCAGTGAGTCCTCCGTGACTTTGAAAAATGGTTTTCATTATTTTATTCACTTTTAAATGGTTTTCATTATTTACTTCACTTTTATCATCCTCTAATAATGTGTTCATTTTGTGTAGGGAACATAAGCAGTCATTGGCTTGCAGCGGGACGACAAATGTAGAGCTGGAGCACAAATATCGGTTCCAGGAGTGGTTGTATAGAAAGGTAAGTGACTGTAATTACATCCTATTACGTACAGCCTATGCCCGGGTTATGTGGGATCTTGTAAAAATTCACATACTATTTGAATTTCATTTCACCTAGGTCTTCTACAAGCGCTAGGCAGACCCGAACTCGGTTACGCAGGAGGTGTATGCACTAGCATCTGGGTTTGACACGATTGCCCAGTCTTACACCGCATGCATTGTCAACGGGATTCGTTTCATGACACACGAGCGAGATGCCCATCGGCGAACTCAAAATAGTGGCATATCGGCATCTGGTGTGGGCGGTGCTGTCTACTATGGTGTTCTTCAACAGATCCTTGAGTTCCATTTCTCAGCTGTGCATTCCGTAGTTCTTTTCCGGTGTAAGTGGTATAGATGTGATCCCGGTCACATTGCCCAAGACAAATATTTCACGAGTATTGACACTAGCATAGAGGGCTATCGGGATGACCAGTTTATATTGGCTACACAGGCAAACCAAGTGTTCTACACAACTGATCCATCTCGAGGCCCAAGCTGGCGGGTTGTGCATGAGGTACACCCTAGTATCACTACAAGTGCCTCGACTGAGGACTCAGTAGAGATAGATCTGATACACCCGGATAACTCAGCTCGGTTTTCTCTTTTTGTGGACCTTGGCAACATAGAGCGTGTGGAACTGGGCAACACGAGTGGGTCAGCGGACGAGGTATTTGAATTAGCAGCCTCTTCTGGGGCACGCAATGACGCGCCAGACACCGAAGATGATGATGACATGGCAGATGACACTATAGTAGAGTATGAGGATGTCGAGGCTGAAGAACACGATAGTGACGACGAAGAGGATCAAAATATTGATATGCCAGTACATGATAGTGACTCTGATTAAGCTGGGATAACCAACTCAATTGACGTGGAACAATAATGTGGCTCAAGCATTGATATTAAATGACGCGTCACAAACTTTAGTGTTGCTACGCTAAGTTTTACTATTATTAGCATCACTGGAACTTTTGCTTACGAAGCTGCCCCACAGTTGTTAAAAATAATCCTCCTATTTTGTTCTATTTAACAATCCGTTTTCTGTGTACAAAATGGCTATTTACACTACTGGTAATCTTCACAACAATTGCCTTATCCTACTTACAAAACTTGTCACGCCTGCAATTTTATTACCATATTATTTCGAAATATTAATAGTTTTGGAATATAAAGAATGAAGAATTCACATATTTGTTCCAATTGTTGACAAAATAATTACCATGTCACCAAATTTATAGTTGA
>CAVNYN010259725.1:0-17372 GCA_963692815.1 Nyctanthes arbor-tristis
TGTATGTCACGTGTATTTTAAATCCATGTGGCATGTATCAATGCATGCCACACGGGGTAGGAGGTGCTGTAACAGCACTTCCGGAAAGTGTTTGAACATTATTATAATAAGGAGAGAAGTATATTGTGTATTGAAAATGTAAAAATATTTGAAATATATAGTTATAATTGAGCAGTTATCAAATTAAATGTCAAATTAATTGTAAATAAAATTTTCCTACTAGTTTCTGCTCCACCTTTAATTATAGCGTCAAATTGTTATCTTCACCTAGCGGCGTAACAAATGGGATCGTTGCGTGACAATCTTCAAAATTCTGTTTTATTCAACTACTAGGTGTTTGATTCTCTTTATTCAAACACATTATAATCTTACTTACCACTGATTTGTCGACTGATTTGATAATTATTTATTTATATTGGATTTGGAGTAGCACATTTTTAGGAAGGATCTTTATAAAAGTGAAATTGGGATATTACTTCAAAAAAAAAAAGTGAAATTGGGATAACAAATTAGTTGAATTCTTCCACTGCCGAATACAGCTTTTCTGCCGAGATGTTATTGAAAGTCACGCTTAATATAATATAAATAAATAATAATACAAGAACAACTGATTCTGGGCTTGTAAACAGGCCGCAGCAGAAAGTTAACTTTAATGGACTCAATCATTTCTGGTGTAAAAAAATTCGGGCGGGATCGGGGATTTTTCCCTCCCCGCCCAGACTCCTACCCCACCCGTCCCGACCAGATTCAAACGGGGATCGCGTTGGAGACGGGGTGGGGAAAATTATAACTGGCCGGGGTGAGGGAATGACAAACCCGACCCTGACTCGTCTCGTTATAATCTCTAATTTGAATAAATAGATTCAAACAAAAGCAATCTATTCTAGTATAATTAGTTAAATCAATTTCTATTTAAAATAAAAATAAAATACCATAACCAAAACATCACTGCAAGAGAGAGCGACAAATTTGACATAATATGAGAACATGCGTATATGAAATCGCTATCAGCTATTGAATATACGATTGGCCGATGATATCAAGGTCACGATCGCCAGTAGATGGCGGTGGCTTGTGCTTGGGTTGGGTGGTGACCTCATCCGGCCCATCTGCACTTTGAGTACTGCAACTGGCCGGTGGTTTTCCTGGTTGTTTTTCTTGTCCCGGCTCGTTTCCGTACGTCCCGCCACCGTATGCCTCCTTAGTCAGCGGCTGCATAGGGGATATATGTGGCAGAGGTGGTTGTTTCCGGCCACCGTACTGCTCTGGACTCTCTTGCTCTTTTTCTTTCTTCATTGCTGATGCTTGACGGTTGAGAGATCGCATTAGCGCATTTTGTAAAATGACTATTGCATTTGACGTGATGACACGTGTCAGTTGTGAAACGTGGCATAAAATGTGGCTGCCATGCAGTTCCTATAATACGGATGACGTGTCAATTAGACTATGCTCTAGAACGAATTACATTAAGATAATTTGCAGCAAAGGTTCCTTACATTCATTTACGCTGTTAATCTTAAACAATGGCGTAATACGAAAATGATCTCCCGTCATACGTCTGACAGTATATCGTGGGAGAACGGGATTATTGCATAGTATATTATTCTAAAGTTAGTCATTTGTGCTTTTGTAGAGTCACCGATTGATAGAAAGCTAGCCTTGCGGGCTTAACAACCGAAACTTGTAAATAGAGAAATAATAACTTTTTAGAATAATTTTAGTTGGACAAAAAAATAGATAAAAGAGTGATAAAATAGGCATGTGTTTTATGCTATTAGTATTGATATAAAAGTAATGTAATGTATTAAGAAACATGATTGTGCCGTGTATCAGTTTTGTTAGAATTTTCATATGTATTTTTGTTCAAATATCATAGCTTAACTTTTTATTGTTCAATTTTAAAAACGAAGTCAATTACCAGCGCCATAAAAACCCAACTACTGCTATATCATTTTCCCCTTACATAATTTTATTTATTATTTATTGACAAATCATGACACTGTTGTCAGTTGTAATGTTTAAATAGATATCCAAATTTTTTTTTTTGAGGGAAAAGGAAATTCATTGTATGTCTTGATTAACAACCAGTCCAAGCCAAATCGACTTACAATCAAACCATGCCTGTGAATGAGAATGCAATAATCAAATCGACTTACAATCAAACCATGTCTGTGAATGAGAATGCAATAATGAGAACGATGTTATTCTTTGACAGTTGCAAATCCTTCCAAAAGTGCCATTGCTTCTGCCGCTAGCACATCCGGTATTCGTTGAATCTGAAGAGCCTTGGCCAAAATCACTGTTCCACCCTCGTCCCAAACAACAATACCAACAGCATAAAAGTCATTCCCCTCCTTTACGGCTGCATCAACATTTAACTTCAATTTTCCTTAGGAAGGTTTCTCCCATTTCTCGTTGGTGACATTAGTATTGTGTTGGAGTTTCTTTTGCATGCAGTTGGAACCCTTAAAATGCTCCAAGAATTGCACAATAATTTTGGGAGGACGGCAACTCTCCATGGACGCCTCTATTTCTTTCTTTCCAGATCAAGTACGCCACAGCCATAATACTCCCCAGAATTTGCTCCTCAATGTTAGTACGTGGAGAGAAAAAAAGATGATATCCCTTGAGTTTGGCCAATTTCTACATTCCTTAATACTGTCCCACAATTGTGCTTCTTTCCAAATCTGGTGCGCCTCTCTACATTGGAAGATTGCATGCAAAAGATTGGCAAAAGTAGGAATTGCATCATAGAAAAGCCCCCACCAAAAAATCTTCACTTTGGTTAGCATCTTGATGTTCCAAACCTTATTCCACCATCTTTGGTTGCTTGAAATACCACAAGCTTCTGCCACTCCATTTAGATATTCGAGATAAATCTGTAGCCACTTTTCACACTATATTGCCCATAATTATCAAAATGCCAAATAAGCTTGTCGCAAACTCCCCCATTGCAAATTGGAAGGGAAAGAACAGCCCCTTTCTCCACCGCCCAGAAAATTTCCTCAATTCTTGCTACATCCCAAGTGCCAGAATTTGTTATCAGGTCCGCAACTCTCTGCACATTGAGATTTGGAAGTCCGATCTCTTAAAGGATGGCGCTCTGGGCAGCCACGGGTGGAAGAAAGGGTTAAGTTTTTCACCATTACCAACTAGCCAGCGAATTCCTTTCTGGATCATCTCTCTCCCCCATATGATGCTTCGCCAAACAAAGGAATCCCCATTTTTACGTTCTGCTTCCAAGTAGTTACAATATGGAAAGTACTTACTTTTTAAAATTCGAGCAACAAGGGAGTCAGGCTCACATAGGATACGCCATGATTGCTTAGCAAGCATTGCTTTGTTGAATGCTTCCAACTATCTCAATCCCAGTCCTCCTTCGGTCTTTGATTTGCACAATGTTTGCCAATTGATCCAATGCATCTTGTTATGGCTTTCATCCACCCCCAACCAAAATCTACAAATGGCCTTACGGATGGAATCTCCATTGAGAGGGTATTTCGCTTCCAGCCTTTAATCTTGTTCCAGATCTTTTCAATCAACACAGCAAAAGCAAGCTTTTTGCTTTTACCAAAAAGAATAGGGAAGCCCAAATACATACCTTTCATCCCTTCAGACTGAATGCCAAAAATTGCATGATATCCTTTCTTACCTCAGTTGGCACACATGGGCTGAAATAAATGGATGATTTCTCAAAGTTCACTCGCTGCCCGGATACCTTATCATAAATAGTAAGCACATGTCTGAACGCTTCGATATCTCCTTGATTTGCACGTAGGAAAATCAACGCATCATCTGCCAAAAATAAATGATTAATACGAGGGCTGTAGCGAGAACAACGGAAACCCAAAAACATGTTGTCATCCTCTGCCTTCTAAAAAGGCCTGATAAAAACTCAGCCCACAAAAGAAATAAGTAAGGGGAAAGAGGACATCCCTGTCTAAGTCCCCTAGTGGGAGTGATACGCCCTTCAGAACGCCCATTGATAAGTACTGAGAAAGAGGAGGATGAGATACATTCCAAAATGAGGTTGCACCATCTCTTGCTAAAGCCCATTTTGCCCAGAACTTTCAAGAGGTAAGACCACTCAACTCTATCGTACGCCTTGCTCATATCGAGTTTGAGTGCCAAAAAGCCCTTTTTTCCATTGTTCCGTCGTGCAAGGGAGTGTAGGCATTCAAAGGCAAGGATCCCAGTGTCAGTGCTATCTCTTCCTTCCACAAAAGCATTTTGATATTCGGAGATCAGCCCTGGAAGTACAACTTTCATTCGATTAGCAATTATTTTAGCAATAATTTTGTAAACTACATTGCAGAGACTAATGGGTATGTAGTCAACCACGATCTCTGGCTGTTTCTTTTTTGGGATTAAAATCAGATATGTCGAATTGAATGGCCGAATGGAGGCTCCTTCATTGAGATCATGACAGCTAAGGCAAATCTTGGCAACTTGATCACCAATCAGCTCCCAGTGCCTTCGATAAAAAATAGCGTGAAACCCATCAGGTCCTGGTGCCTTGTATGGACCCAATTGTTGTATAGCCCTATCGACCTCGTCTTTAGTGAAATCTGTTTCCAGCCAGGTCTTGTCATGATCCGATAAATGGTTAGAAATACCTTGAATGCCTAGCTCCAAGCAAGCTTCTGATGGACGGGAACTAGAGAATAAATCAGTGAAATAGTCTTGTGTAATTTGTGCAATTTCATCGAAGTTAAATCTCTAATGGCATCCTTTAATTGCTGTATGTTATTTCTGCTTCTCCGTTGGCTCGATTTAGCATGGAAAAACTTCGTATTACGGTCACCCAGTTCTAAACAATCCACCCGAGCTCTATGTCGCAAATAGATATCCAATTTGGATAAATTATAATTTTCAACAACATGCAACGGTATATACACTAAGAATGGATGAAAAATGAGTATAAATTAATGAGTAGATTTTTTCAAAAGAAAAATATATTTTAGAACTACATAGGCCGGGGGTGGATTGGGTTTGTGCCATGACCAAAAAAAAACCTGTATTCCTATGCTACCCCATAAGCGGAAGAGAAAATTTTTGGTCCTCTTAACAAACCTAGACCAGCTCAATTGAATTATATTGATAGAAATTTAGTAGAAATAATTTAATACCAGACATCTGGTGCCACAATGGAACCAGGTAATCATGTGGTATAATATTAATTACTGACATATTTTCACCCCCACAAATCACATTAGTGCCTGAAATATTACGCCACATCATCTATTTTGTGCAATAACAGAACTAGATATCTGATATTAGATCATTTTTTAGAAAACAAACGGTGTGTTGGTTGATTTGAGCTTCTGCTACACAGCTGAAAAAGTAATTACAAACGATAGATATTAATCTTCAACTCTTTTTTCTTTGACAATTAGTTAGCATTTAAGTTTAATTAGGTGGTTAGTGTGTGAAAAATTTCACTCTAACACTGTGGCTAAGTGTTAAAATAAACACCCTCTCATTAGGGGCGGAGCTAGGAATGCATATCAACGGAGTGAACTTGACTAAGAATAAAAGTTTTTTAGCAAAGTAATCCCAATTTCCAAGAATGCAACATGGCATTAAATTATATATATAGATAGTTTTCTAATGGGTTAATTACACCTAACGACCTCAATCTTTCAAGTTATTATCGATCAAGTCCCTAACTTTTAATTTTCTTTCTGGGCGTCCTCATCATTTCAAAAGCGTTACACCTAAGATCCCTAGGACGGAAACCGGTTATTCTTCCATTAATTTTGGAGGTGTTATGGAAAAATACAAAAAAATAAATATTTTAATGTTTAAAAAAAAATTAAACAAAAAAATAGGGGGCTGTCCCATTTCGACAGCCTTTGGGGGGAAGACTCCCCCCTTGGCAGCCAAAAAGAGGAGAACCTCTCCCCTATGCTGTTTGAAAATAGCAACACTTTTGTCTGCTGGAAAGGGGAGGAGTCCTCCCCCGGTGTTGCCGGAAATGGCAGCACTTTTGGCTGCCATTTTAGGCAGCAGCCGGAGGGAGGAGGGGAGGCTCTCCTTGGCAGCGTTGGCTGCCATTTCAAGGCTGCTATTTCCGGCAACTAAAAGGGAGGGTGTCTCCCCCTCTTTTCTTTTATTTTTTTTTTAACATTAAAACATTTATTTATTTTTTTGTATTTTACAATAATACACTAAAACTTAACGGAAGAATAAACAGTTTTCATCCCAGGGACCTTAGATATAATGCTTTTAAAAGGTTGAGGACACTCAGAAGGAAAATTAAAGGGTAGGGACATGATCGATAATAACTTGAAAGGTTGGGGGACGTTATCTGTAATTAACCCTTTTCTAATTTTACCTTCATTCACAATTTACATACCAAATATCTTAGTACTAAAATATATGATCTTAACGAAATTATAGATCTCTACAATAATGGTGTGAACTGTGAAGTTATTCATGTTTCATTTTTGAAATGAGATCGAAGTCGCCTTCTTCTTCTTTTTCCCTCCTCATTTGTCATTTACGTGATGAAATTAGTTTTTATATAGTGCTAAATCCAGAAACTAGTTGACTGATTCTTTATGAAATCAACTAATTACAATGAAAGTTAACATATTAAAATCTAGTTGCAAATAATCCTTGTTGAAACAGTTATAATAATCAATATAAAGTGGCATTAAGATTCTTTTTTTTTTAAATACAATTAGGAGATTTTTAAGGGGGAGCTTTAGCATATATTTGAACCCAAGACTTCTTCTTGGTAAAAGGTTCTCTTTACCACGTAAACTATCACCATTGGTCTAAGTGGCATTGAGATTTAAGGTTGCATGAATTGTTAATTTACTTGCTAAGCCAGTTAATTATGTTTTGTTTATGGACAAATCCGTGAGCTCTTTATACACACACAAAAAGATATATATGGATGTCTTAAAAATATGAGACTTCTTACTTAAAATATGAGCATCTAACCATTGTTGTCGGAAATTTCCAACGACCTACTTGATGCCGTCGGTATTCGTCAGAAATTTCTGACAATTTCCTTTCCGATGAGATTACCGACGGTTCCGTCGGAAATTTCTAACAGATATGTATCCGTCAGAAAATTTCCGTCACTGATCGGCCAATTTTTAGTAGTGCGTAGATTTGGTTCAAATCCGAGACTTCTTGCTCGAAATATGAGTATTTAACTATTGCGACATAATTCGAACCACATAAACAGTTAGTGAGACCTAATTCATGTTTGACTCCATCTCAAACGTTCCGAAGGGAGAAGAAAAAAATCACTAATGGTGAAAATTCTTTTCCAAAAAAATCCAGTGGTGTGCATTATTTGTCCATGCCTCTCACAATGGCATGGATCTCAAATTCTTAATGTATGTGGTCACGTGAATTTTAAGCATCTCAGTGTGTATGGATGTATATTTGATAAGAAAAAAAATCTAATACTCCATGAGTACTGAATTCAGTATTCTTGGCCAATCAAAAATTCACATGTGGATTTAAAGGTTTTAATTTATTATTTAATTTGAACTTAAAACTCACATGTGGGTATTTTTGGCTGCTATAGGTGTGGCTAATAATTGCATGTTGATTATATGGAAAACGTGATCAGGCATCAATATTTCCTAAAAGCAAACGCAAATAAAATTAGTTAATCAAAATTAAATAAAAGAATATTCATCATGTGGGTGCATGAACTTGGATTGATGACTCATTAGCACATTGGCAGTTCCTAATAATACATACTATTTCACTTGCAGATTTTGTTCATTGTAACCAGAAAATTAAATGATTGAGCAAATTGTCAGAGACAAATTCCTGGGAGCCCATCTGTTTAAGTTACAGTTGGTCCTTTTCCCTTTTGGATAATACTAGACGTCCACCTCATTCTGTAATCATTTACTGTGTGCATTCCAACCATTCCAAAATCATTTACTATGTCCATTCAAACCCTTAATCCGTATATATATTTATTTAGATGTCTAGTCTATTGAATTATTTATATATCACGATAATTTGTTTCTAATTTATTAAAAAATATATAACTAATTCAAGGAGGTGGACACGAGATGAGATGCATGAATAGTGTTGTCCTTATCCTTTAGTTAACTAACTAATTTCTAACATTAAAAGAATATATGGCCGGTTTCAGATACAAGTATGGGCATAATGGTTAGTTGCTTAGTTGATTTTGAACCGTTAACCAACTCCAAGGGGCAAGGGCTTTAATTAATCGAATTGCTAAATTAATTCATTATTATGCTTGCTCTACCACCTTAAAAGTTTAAGTATTGGGACCGCATTTTAAACGATAAATATACGCTTGGGACGGAGCACTTGCATGCATCCGATCATTGTTTAAAAAATCATAACATGTATAATGTTCTATAGGTGAAAAAGAAAATAGAAAATGTGAAGAATTAAAAAACATTTTGAATTGGAAAAATTATATGATCTTTTAGATAATTATTTTGGTATGTTTCGCTCTTAAATCCTAATCTCTGAAACCAAATATATCTAATAAAAAAAATGAAAAATCAGATGTATTTATTTATTTGTTTAATGGATTGATTTTTATTAACACATTAAATGGAATTTTATTTTATTCTTTTTTCTTGGGTTGGCGTATAGGGGGAAATGCGTCAAATGCCAATATTAAAGTCAAATACCATAGTTTGAAAAATTATTTTAGTGATTAAACATTTATATTTCAAATAAAAGGTTCTGAGTTCAAACAACACCCCTCTCCCCCCTATTTCCTCTTCCCTTCCCCATTTCCCTTTTTTTTTTTATCAAAAAACAAAAGTCAAATACCACAGGAAAAAATAAAAATAAAATATTATATGCAACCAGTGGATTCTTGTATTTTTCTATTAATGATGGCTGTTTATTCAGTATGTCCACTTCATTGGGATCTCAATTTTATATTCAATAAAGCGAAGCTAAGTTAAAAATTAAAATAATTGTCACGTTATAACTTCAGTTTTTGAATGTCACTTCAATATAATGTTAATATAAATAGCAGTCATGTTCTCTAATTATATGTCTGGTGTGATTATTTCAACAGATGCACATGTGGTGTGAAATAACATACATACGAGAAACAAAATGTAGCTTTTATGTAACATGATGAAGGAGGGCATAAAATAAAAATCAAAAATTAAACATTTGACAGCTCAATTCATCCACCCGCCAGTCTAACGGCCAAGAAAAGGGGACAGAGTGTCACACGCACGTGCTGTTGTGGCCTCCACCAGAAATGGAGAAGAACACTTACAGATCATTGCCTGCCCACTTGCTTATGGGCCCTTTCTCTATACCCAACGTCTCCCATCCCGGTTCAAAATATAATATAAATAATATAAACTGTTTGAATATGACAAGTTAAACCTTTTATTAAGTGGCTTTAACACGATGTTAGAGCAGATTAAGAGGTCTTGAGTTTAAATTCTCGCACCACCAAATCATATGAAATATGTACATATTCAGTTAAATTAAGTGACTTTAACATGATATTATAGTAGACACATCAGTTGACAATGACTCAAGTTAACCTATAAGATTGATGTGTATCTAGATATATACCACTCAGCCGTCTAATATTATAACATTTCCCCTATATTCAATAATGATAACAAAAACATAAAACATACTCTTGTATGCGATGGATTTGTTAAAAGAATAATAATGTAGTATAATTTAACTAGAAATGATCTAATAGTAAATGTCTGGTGTCGTAATGATACCAGATAAATACAATGATGTGGAATAATATCAGCTACATACATCATCACCCTACACACTATATCATGTTAGTGATTGATATTATACCACACCATCTGTTTGGTGTTAGATCATCTCTAATAACCGTTTAACTACCCCGCCCACCCGCTTTGCCATCACTCTTTATAAACTCACCCCTTTCCAACCTTCACATCTCACACTAGTCATCAATCAAGAATCTACCGCTAGAGAACCTGAAAAAATGGTGGCTGGCTATCGTAGATCTCTTTCCTTTCCCAATAATCCTAACTTTACAGCAAAACCCAAAAAAACCTTCCATGTCAGATCTACAAGTCTTCCATGCAGAACCCACCCCATAATTTCCCAGCTCAAGGATGAAATCAGTGAGCTCAAATCATGGGCTGATCTGAAATCCGATAACCGGACCTCTGTTTGGCTCTGTAATGGATTGACCAGGCTCAAGATCGTTCATGAATCCCTTGATGATCTCCTCCAGCTTCCGCAAACTCAAGAATCAGTCTCTGATCAGTTGATTGAGAAGCTTCTCGAAGACTTTCTTCGATTCGTCGACGTTCACGGGATCTTCCAAATGCAGGTCTTGACATTGAAAGAAGAATTCACGGCCGCCCAGGTGGCCATGAGAAGAAGAGATGAATCGAAAATGTCTATCCATTTGAAAAATCTCAACAAAATGGCTAAAGACTTGGGGAAATTGGTCTCCACTGTCCAATCCATTGGAAAAAACTCAATGCCAGATAATGAGTCCGAGGTTACTGATATCATTAGAGATGTGATCCAAGTTACAGTGTCGGTTTCTGTCGATCTATTCGGCCGCCTTTCATCCTCGTTTTTGTTGCAGAAACCATCTTGCATGGGGCTGAGCTTTGGCAAGAAGGCTAAAAAAGTGAAGATGGATGAAGCCATTGAAGAATTTGAGCAACTAAATTTGGAAAATTTGTGGGGTTTCAAGAAGAAAAGTGCAGAAGAGTCGAAGAATCTGTCAAAGAAAATGCATGAATTGGAGGATTGTATTGTTCAGATTGAGGGATGTGGGGAGAAGGCTTTCAGGAGTTTAATGAAATCTAGGGTTTCACTGTTAAATGTTCTTACTCACTAATTTAATTAACCCCGCGGGAAAAGGCAAAAAAAAAAATACAAGGATTTACTCTTTTTTCTTTTCAATTTGCTTTTTATTTGGTTCGGAATTTTTCATTCTTTTTGTGTACAAAATATTGAAGGGGAAAAAGATAGATTTTAAATATTGTACAGTCTTTTTTTGCACTAGTATTTTTACCACTAGTTCCCGATTTTTAATCGATTTTTACCGGTAGTTACTCAAGTCTCCGACCAAAAGTTTGAGTATTACTATTGCAACACAATTTGAAGCACTGGTATATATGATCAAATATTGACTTTGTTGCATACTTATAGGGAAGATCTCTTTACATACATGTAAAATTCTTTTTTTATTTTGGAAAATTTATGGCAGCGTCATACACGTCCGTGAAAAGGACACTCTTAATTAATGAAAAAATATTAATAAGCTTGTGGCATCGGTCAATATATATACTTATGACACCATTTTTTTTTTTTTGGGGAAAGAAGTCCATATACTCATGACTTGAAAATCAATTTAAGTAAATTTGTTTTTGTTCAATATATATATATATATATATATATATATAAAATTAAGTATACAAATTAAAGACTAATTGATCGCTTTAATTAGTATTTCTTCCTCTTATTACTTAAATAGTCTTACTATCATGTTTCAATATTTTTTTATAAAATTAGAGGACTTTCACGAAGCAGCATTAGTATAGACTCTAACTTACGATCTTATTCTGATAAGAGGTGCTCTCTTTACAATTTAAGCTATCACCTAGTCAATTATTTCCAAATATTAAAACAAGAGAATCATTCAAATCAATTTACGATATGTTTGTTCAAGAAAATTTGACATTTTCAAAAATGAGATGCGTTCCCAATCTAACTGTATTAGACAAATCTTGCTTTAATTTTAATGAAAACCTAGAGTCGAATGCATTGTTATACAGCCATTATTAGAAGACGCCTTAAAACTTTTTAATAATGTTCTTATTTTTTTTTTAATAATGTCCCCAAGAAAGATAACATTAAACCGATATATTAAAAACAGCCAACCTAGCATCAGGCACATGATTTGATATGTGAACTGGATCAGTCAGGACCATGTCAAAATAATACACAATTAATTAATTTATTTTATGTTTTGAATTACTTAATTTTATGTGTAAAAAGTGTTCAAATAATGTGTTTCGTCGTGCAGAAATGAATGACAAAAGCATGGTTCATGCGTGAGACAATATGAAGCACAAGTCTAAAGTATTTGTAGATGCGCCGAAACATATATATCTCTACACGGCGTTACATAACGCAAGGAAAAAAAAATAGGGATCGATATAACTCATATTTATATTCTAAGAGTACCCTAGGTAGGGTACTCTAAACCAATAAATGACCCACATGGATGTAGGATTGGAGGTCCTATTTTAATATTGGCGCCCTTGAATCTGCATGTAGGGTATTGGTGCTTGAGGTTGGAGTATGGTATTCTTGAAGTACCAGAAGTTTGATCCATAAAGTATATAGTAGTAGTAATATATAGTCATTAATTTGCTTGAAATCCCATAATATATAATTGAGTAATTATTTTCCATTATTCTTCAGGCATTAATTACATGAATGATTTTCCTGTCCAGTTGAAAGGACTCAAGATGAATTGGCCATATGCATGTATAAGTTTAATAATTGGCTTCTTTGCAACGAATTTAAAGTATGTTTAACTAAGGGTTTTTATTATAATTAGTAATGTTATTTATCACCGTCAACAATCATTAAGTTAAATGACATTAAATGATGACAAGTCTAATTCACAGTAATATGAAATGGCGATTATCACCATTAGTTAGTAATGGATAGAATTATTCTTTAATTAATTAATTAATTAATTAATTAATTAATTATTAATTAGCTGGCTTATACATAAGTCATGATAATCTTATTAGTTCGCACTGTTTGTTAGTTAATTAACTTCAATAATTATGGAATATATATTCCTTAGAACTAGAAATATGCATGCCAAGCGTTGTTAATTCTTCAAGTGGGAATTAAAAAAGCCATGTGGAATTCTGTTTGTTGTATATTTGGATAATCATATCAATACGTCTTTGTAGATAGAATCAATCGTTATATAATTATTCCATGTACTAAAGATGAAGGCTTGAACTTTAAGTAAGGAATAAAGTAAAAAATAATAACGTGTTTAATGAGAAGACATGGGCTTTGCCAACTTGATATTATAAGGAAACAACGCGACCTCCTCTTGTTAAAGATCCTACGATATTTCATTGAAAAAACTCCGGTTTTATACATGCACCTTGCAATGAGTGCATAATTTTAAAGTTTTTTTTTTTTTTTGGTTTGGACAAAAATACAAAATAAATAAGTAAATAAATAAATAGAGTTGTGCCTCGAGACGCAAATGGCGCCGCACATCTCTTGGCTCACAAGGCACGCGAGTCCCCTAATAATTGTAATTTAACAGAAGCCCCAAGTTGGCTTATGGAGGCACTTGAACTTGATGTATTGAACGATTCTACTATTAATGAAAATTGAGTATTTCCTTTCAAAAAAAAAAAAAATAGATAGAGAAGAGGCCATAAAATATTTAATTCCCAAATACAAAACATGAAAATTTTCTAGCACTTTTGGAGGTGCTGTTATGCACCTCCCGTCTTATGTTGTTGTATGATGAGTGCTATAAAATTACTATTACAAAACACATATTATTAGGGACTAATAATAATTAATGGAAAGATTTATGACAACAATGTGACAGAAGAATAAAAGAACAAAGATATAATTATAATAATTTTCGTTAAATAAAGATTGAGGAACTTCAACACAATGGAAAAATAATGTACAAGGGAAAAACCATAATAATGTGAATATATGATTGGTACTCGAACAATGATGACTAGATTAGCTTAAGATGGATTTTCCAAACATAATTCTGTAATGTATATGAAAGTTTTCCAATATCTACGGTTGGTTTAATTTATTATTATAGTACTACTAGTTGTATGATGTGATTCAATATATAAAATGAACATACGTTCTCCTTTACCGTGTATCCATTTCTCATTCGCTACTACTATAGTGATGTTACCGTAAACTATAAAATATCAATTAGTCACATCTCATGAATGATATCAATACTGTTTTCCCCATTAAACAGAACCATTCTGATTCTGCCACAAAATATGTGGATAGTGTTAGTTCGGAATTACGGATTTAGAGAGTCTAATTTATTGTTAAATTTAGTTCCATTCTCGTAGCGTGTCATGATGTACGCTACGTGACCATATAGCACTATGACACTATCATTTTTTCTACACATTCTGTAAACGAGACTTGGGATCGGGAAAGTTATCTCTACGATCTCTGCACCTCCAGAACAGAGTGTTGTGCAAATAATTTGGTCGACTTTCAGGCAGATAAAATGAGCGACTCACCATGGTGGGGGATTTCTTTTGATATTATTTTCCTAACAGAAAGATTATTATTGACAGATATTCCACATAAAGTAATATTTTGATGCTATTCCCTTCAACCCACAATAGTTGAATAATTAGTAACTTTTTCACTGTCTACAAGATGAACCTAATATACAACACTATTGAGTTTTTGAGTAGTTCTCAGAATATGATCATTCAAGCTGTCAAAAAGAAGAATTAGGCAACGTATAGTTCAGCCTTGCCGTCAATGAAAAGGCTCATGAACTCTTCGCCATCGACAGTTTCTTTCTCGATTAACAGCTGAGCAAGCTTGTCTAGAATGTCGATATGGTTTGTGATTATTTGCTTGGCCCTCGTATAAGCTGCCTCAACCAGCTCTCTCACTTCTGCATCAACGACGTCTGCAGTCGCCATGGAGTAATCTTTCTGAGTCGACATCTGCACAATTTTATCTCAGCATCAATAGCAACTCTAGTAATATATCATCATTGATGAATAACTCATTGAGGTAAGTCCACTTGTAGCTATGAATTCTTAAGTCTTAACTATACCAAATTAGGAGATAATAAATTTTCGGTTTCACACAGTCCATGGAGTAGAGCATGTAAAGTACCTGCTGACCAAGGAAGGGATTTCCACCAGGTCCACCAATGGCTACTTGTCCGATCTTTTTGCTGAACCCAAATCTCTCTACCATCTGCCTAGCCACCCTCGAAACTTGCATGAAGTCATTTGATGCTCCAGTTGTTACGTTGTCAGGTCCAAAAATAACCTCCTCTGCAACTCTGCGTGAGCAAGGAGGGTGGGAGATGATAAATTAATAAATAAGGTACAGAGAACCAACTGCCAAAAAAATACACAAGGAGAAGATGATCATGTTGCTTCAGTATCCTACTTTATCAATGTAGTTGTTGATTTCACAACGAGCATAATCAGTTTAATGAAACTAGCACGAAGAGTGGTTAAACGTATTTTATCAGGAAACTCAAGAAATAATGAATTCTCAAACATATCAGCTCCAATTTCAACTACCAGTACAACCGACCTAGAACAGTAGATATATTATAAGGGATGGCAATGGGACACGAGGGGCAACAAAAATGCCCCGTTAATCAGGAGTGGGCAAAAAAAGGGACAAAAACGACCGGTTCGCATGAACTGGACGTTTTCACAAAAAACCTACCAAATGGTCGGTTAAAACCGAAAACCCGACCGAACACCCACCCCTACTATTAATCGACCTGTTTCATTTTAATATATTTTAAATTAATAATTATTAAACTTCTATTCATGACAATAGGAATTAATTTTTAAAAAATAATTTAATAAAATCAAAAAAATAAAAACAGGGTGGGGCAAACAAGTTGCCCCCTTTTGCCCGGTCCGCGTGGGGTGGTGGAACGATTTCCATCCCTTTTATTACACTAAATCAATGCCCATTTTATGGAAGACCACATAAATGCCAACTAACCTTCCCCCAAGTGCAACGGCCATCTGATTCTCAAGGTAGCTTCTACTGTACAACCCTGACTCTAGCCTCTCTTCACTTGGAGCAAAAAAGGTAAGCCCACCAGCTTGTCCACGGGGGATGATGGAGATTTTTGCAACGGGATCATATTCTGGCATAAGAGCACCAACTAAAGCATGCCCAGCCTCTGCAGTGCAATCAAAACGTTGCAGTTAAACAATGCATCAATGGCGAGACAGGAGTTTACTGTGGCATGTACAGTCAAGAGTTACTAGATGCGATAGTACTTAATACGGAAAAGAAATCAACTAACACATTGTCTATTTATAGAATCAGCCATATTCAATCTTGTGTAGCAAACATGGAAAAGATGAATTTTCATGCTTTTCTTTTATACCATGATAAGCAACCAGCCTCTTCTTTTCATCTGAGACAACAGCATTTTTCTTCTCTGGTCCAGCAATTATTCTCTCAAGGGCATCAGATATCTCATCTTTGCTTATTTCCTTGAGATCTCGCCTTGCAGCAAGGATGGCTGCTTCGTTCATCAGGTTTTGCAAATCTGCGCCTGTGAAACCTGGTGTTCTCCTTGCTATCTTTTCAAAGTCAACATCTTTGGCAAGAGCCTTTCCTCTGGAATGCACCTATAATACCAAAGGCGGTCAATGGTATTAAACCAATGAATACAAATATACCTCGAAATCATCTTTATTGGAATTCATCCCTATTGCAGAAAGTAAATGAGTATGCCTATGTTCTTTAAAGTTCGACATGAATTTCCTCGAGATCCCTTGAAACAGTTTTTCACTTCCTTAGAATAAGAACACAGGTGATAGCATATTAGCCAACACAACCTAATTAGAATAGCACACTAGTCACAGTGAAAGATACCAAATCCAAGCACATTATGCACCTAATTATTCACGCATACCAGAGATGTATTAGTTATTTATCAAATATAGACCGGTCACTACCACTTTTTTTGCTTTATTATATCATATTTCGCAGGAATCTCCTAAAAACTTTTAAAATGCCTGTTTTATCCAATAAACTACTATAAGTTACTACAACAAATTCTAGAGTTTACCAAGGAATTGGCAGCAATACTGTTGCATTAATTATGTGAAAATACACCTCATAGAGATCAACTGCAAGAAGAAGAAACTAAAAAGCTTAGCTTGCTAACCTGAAGAATCTTTACTCTACCAGCAACATCAGGTCGGTCCACAGTGACCTGCCGATCAAACCTTCCAGGTCTTAACAGAGCTGCATCAAGAACATCTGGTCTGTTTGTTGCAGCCAACACTATAACACCCGAATTTCCTGAAAAGCCATCCATTTCAGTCAAGAGCTGATTAATAGTCTGCTCTCTTTCATCATTCCCACCTCCAAGTCCTGCCCCTCTCTGCCTGCCCACTGCATCAATCTCATCAATGAATACAATGCAAGGGGCTTTCGACTTGGCCTTCTCAAACAAATCCCTCACTCTTGAAGCTCCCACACCAACAAACAATTCCACAAATTCTGAGGCTGCACATGAAAAGAATGGCACTCCAGCCTCACCAGCCACTGCCCTGGCCAAAAGATCGGAAGAGCGTCGTGTAGGACCAACCAGAAGA
>CAVNYN010259770.1:0-42646 GCA_963692815.1 Nyctanthes arbor-tristis
CCCCCCCCCCCCCCCCCCCCCCCCCCCCCCCCCCCCCCCCCCCCCCCCCCCCCCCCCCCCCCCCCCCCCCCCCCCCCAAACATATGACTTTGAATATTTAATATACATCAATCAATTAATCTGGAATACCATGACTTTTACATTTAAAGAAAATTCAGAATTCAAATTAATCAAATAAATTACAAGCTAATTAATTAAGGGGCATAAAAATGATCTAATGACACCAATTGCTGGCCCTCTTCTAAATTTAATTAATAAAAAATAACGATATCCCTATATATAGTATTATTAGTGGGTGGCGCTAGCTATATCTAGAATACATTTATTTATTTACATTTTGAAACCATATATACATTTACTTATTATTGAATTGAAACACTTTTCTGGTGGCAAACATAATTTTTCTTCCCTTAGCTAGATATATAAAGGAAATTTAGCTAGATACATTAATTGACCATATGAAAATTGGAAAATGCAGTTGATATAACAGGAATAAATCAAACCGTATGTTCACATGCATGAATAGTCATAGATATTCAAAAGAAGCATGCCCTGCAAGACACTATAAATTGAACTGGCCTTTTGCTTTGCAATACACAAATTCTTCCGCCTTAATCAATTAATTGTAACAAATGATGAAAACTCCAAGCACTTCTTCCCTATTATTTTCTCTTCTTGTAATCTTTTCTTGTTCATACGCAGCTTCTGCTAATGATCATGATGGTTTTCTTCAATGTTTGTCCCTTCAATCAAACAATAACACCTCCATTTCTTACACCCCAAACAACGCTTCCTATTCTTCCATCCTAAATTTCTCAATAGAAAACCTTCGATTCACATCAGAGACAACACCTAAACCATTAGTCATTGTTACGCCGGTTCATGAATCTCAGATTCAACCCGTTGTATACTGTGCCAAAGAGAATGGTATGGAAATACGGGTCCGAAGTGGTGGCCATGACTATGAAGGACTTTCTTATGTATCAAATGTCCCCTTTGTCATTCTTGATCTTTTCAACTTAAGGGAAATAATTGTTGATGCTGAGAACAAAACTGCATGGGTTCAAGCTGGCTCAACAATCGGAGAACTCTACTATGGAATTGCAGAGAGAAGTCCCACGCTAGGGTTCCCTGCCGGGGTTTGCCCAACTGTGGGTGTTGGTGGGCATTTCAGTGGAGGAGGATATGGTGCATTGTTAAGAAAATATGGACTTGCGGCAGATAATGTAATTGACGCACGCATGGTTGATGTGAATGGAAGAATTCTCGATAGAACTTCCATGGGTGAAGATCTCTTTTGGGCTATAAGAGGAGGTGGAGGTGCTAGTTTTGGAGTCATTCTTGCTTGGAAAATACAATTGGTTGATGTTCCAGAAAGAGTCACTGTATTTACGGTCGCTAGGACTTTACAACAAAATGCAACAAATATTGTTGACCGATGGCAATATGTTGCACCCTATTTTGATGAAAATTTGTTCATTAGAGTCCTAATAAGAAGGGTTGAATATTCAAGCCAAGGGGATGATGACCGGGAAACAATACAGGCTACGTTCCAGTCATTGTTCCTTGGTGGTGTCGATACATTACTTCCTTTGATGCAGCAAAACTTCTCGGAGCTCGGATTGCAGAGAGAGGATTGCACTGAAATGAGCTGGATAGAATCAATCCTATATTTTGCAGGGTTTCCCATAGAATCCCGCGATGTATTGCTGAACAGGACTCAGCCAAATGTAAGGTACTTCAAAGCAAAATCGGACTATGTTGAGAAACCTATTTCTCAAAATGGACTTGAAGGGATATGGAAACTGTTTTTTCAAGACGAAGCCGAGGAAGCTGAGATGATATTGAGCCCATATGGTGGGAGAATGGATGAGATCCCAGAATCAGCAATTCCCTTTCCTCACAGGGCTGGAAATTTGTACAAAATCCAGCATTTGGTGTACTGGGAAGAAGATGAAGCAGATGAAACAGAAAAGTATGTCAGTTGGATTAGAAAACTTTACAGGTACATGACACCTTATGTTTCCCAGCACCCGAGAGCTGCATATCTTAATTACAGAGATCTTGATATCGGAGTTAACAACAAGCTGGGAAACACAAGCTACACACAAGCCAGCATTTGGGGAATCAAATATTTCAAGAACAATTTCAACAGATTGGTTCAGGTGAAAACCAAGGTTGACCCTTCCAATTTCTTCCGTAACGAACAAAGTATTCCGACCCTCCGCTCATCGTGGAACAAGGGTGGCAAGTAAAAACTGAAGTATTCTGATGCGATTCGTTGGTTTGTTGATTAGTGTGGTTTTATTATTATTATTATTACTATTACTACTCCTACATAATAATAAGTCGATGGATGTCGTTTGCGTTTGATAAAGATTGTTTGTTGATTTGATTAATTAATTAATAAAATAAAAGTACGTCTTTCTTTCTTTCATTTTTTTTCCCATCCTCCTCAAATGACAATTTTTTAGGTGTCTAAATTCGTGTGTATATAAATTTTATACATTTTATATATACAGATGGCACTTCTCAATTTTAATATATGTCACTACAAGAATATGTGGCAATACTAACCTAAAATTATCAATGCTCGGGATTCAGTCGCTACTTCCAACAGAGTACTAACCAATTAGCAATGGATCTTGAAATATAATGTTATTTATATAATACATGTATAGTAATGTTAAGGAACTTTCGAGAACTTTTATACAAAACTTCTCATCTCATGTGGTGTGTAAGGATACACTCCACGTGTGCTTCAAATACGCGTGGCGTTTATTTTAAACACACATGGTCTGTATCTGAAACACACGTAGTGTGTATCCTTATACGCCACATGAGATGAGAAGTTTTATAATAAAAGTTGTCGAAAATTCCTTAACATTTTCAAATACATGTAAGCTCCCAATGGAATCACCTACCTAAATATTCCGTCAGTATAATCCGTCAAAAATCTGTTCGTATATGTAAAAGTTTCGGTTGGTAATTTTGTTGGTAATGTCAGCAAAAAATTTCAATTTTCCCACTAAATATTCTACTTTCCCACCTCATCTTTAAGCTCAAAACCCGCGTTTTGAAAAAATCAGTAATTCATCTCTACAGCAAATTCTGTTTCTCTTTTTCCTCATCTTTGAATTTTTTTGCCCTTCCTTCTCCCATATCGGAGCAACCCTCCTCTCCTCGGTCTCCGGCGACCTGTCTCGTCCTTCAGTTCTGTGATTCACCCCCTTCTGCAGATCCGGCGACCCAGCTTCCGAAATCCCATACCAGCGGAACACAAGATTTTCAACTTTTGATGCTTAGGACTGTCATCCATTAAATTGTAAGCTAAAATTATGAAATTTTCTATAATGCTCTACTTCTAATCTTCTATGGTAGAGAATCGAAAACTCTTTACTGAATGAGCTTAAAAACCTAATTTGTCCCCCTTTTTTATGAATTCGAAGTCCAGAACCTAATTATTTTTTGTAACGTTCTTCAATATTTAGAATACTAGATAAGAGACGTTTCCGCTGAAGCTTCTTCTGATTAAAGTTCCTATTTTCTTTAATTTTTTTGGGGAGGGGGTTTTGGGGGGGGGGAGGGGGCGGGGGTGTTTAGTGGTGATATGATCCTGCACATTTCAAGAACTTTTGTGCTTTTCTTGACATCATCCTTGACGAAGAAACATGTTTTCTAACAGTGACAATGTCTTGAAGGTGCCAACATCCTAATGAAAACTGGCCATGCTTATGCTGCAAAGATGTCCTTTACAGTCGTTTTGTGAACAAACACATGCTTGAGCATTATCAACAGAGCTACCATACTCTGGAATTAAGCTATAGGTTCTTAAAATTTTCCCCGTCACCTACGGACAGCACAGAATTATGTTTTTCATTTCTTGTTTCTTTTTCATTCTTGTCACTAATCAACCTGCTTCTTGTACTTGGAACACTGATTTATGAGTGTGGTTTTTCTCAGGTGATGCTTATCTTGATGCTCAAGTGATATTGCCCTTGTGCCCTGCTTATGAAATTGCATACATGGTGAAATTTGGTAAAGCTCCACTACTTAGGGCACGTGAGGATTTACATGTGGGAGGCAGTAATGGAAAGGACTCAACTTCGAAGGTTTAATCCTCTGTTTTTTGTAACTTTTATGTTTCGACTTTTTAATGATTCTGATAACATGAATCTTTAGTATATTATCAAAAAGAAACTGAAATTTCACATGTCGATATTAAATTTAAGTTCTGGCAGAATTATAAGCAAAGCAAAATTTTAATTTGGCAACTGCTTGTTAAATTTTTTTGAATTGATCCAACATGATTTTACACATTGCTAGTATCCCTTTCTGTCTCTCTAGGGACACGGACAATAACTGAAATCATGACCAGTTTTAGTCTTGAAGTTTCCATGGTTGTTTGTTATTGTCTGGCTAATTAACAACTCTTTGATCCATTTCATTAAAGTATGGTCGAGGTTGATTAGTGGTAAGAAATTTTGTGGAACTGATTTTTACATGAAAATAAATCTATGCCCCTTCCTGAAGAGCAGAGAAATTGTTATAAAAAATGAAGTCCTGGTGTTTCAATTTTATATATGAGGTCAGGCAACTAAGGGAAGTGTAAGTTTGCTCATCCATTTTCTATTAATTCTTTCTGTTTTGGAGTGACCTGTAATGCAGCAATAGCTCATTGCTAGTTGCTAGGTTCTAATTTGAACGTTATTTTGATTTCAAAAGATATCTATTATTTGCTACACAATATGCATACAAGTCTAAGGCTTTTTGAGTGGCTGAATTTCATAATTTCTTATTAGAGCAAATGAAAAAAGATAATCATAAACTGACTCCTTTCCTTATCCCTTAATATGAAAACCATTATATGCTTTATTTGTAGGTTCTTGACGAGTCCGTAAAATACTAGAAAACACACGTATTCATGTGCTTGACAAAATGGCAGGTCATATTGAATGATAGGCAATATAACTTTCCGCACAATCCTTGATATGCTATATTTTTGAAAATTCGATGTGCAACTTATACCTTATTACACTTATCAGAAAAAAGTGTCTTAAACATTTATCATGTATCATGCTTAAGAATATTTGTCTCATCCCCAAATACTTTCATCTTCAAATTTGATATTTTAAAAGGCTCCATTAGATGGATTTGAAGAGCACCTTGTGTTGGTTTTTGTGGCAGGCAGATTTGTAGACGGTTATGGAAGGAGGCAAAACAGAATGATTAAGAACAGAGAGTTCCCCCTTGAAGGCTTCAACATCAACCAGAATCTGTACGCTGATGGCACACTTAATAATCAGTTAGTTTGTGGCTGGAGTCATTTTTTTCTATTATTAATATTCTTTTAAGGGCATAATCTTAGAAATTCAACCTTTACTTGTTAATAATTGGGATATGTCAATTGTTGCGCTGATGACATTTATATTGAAACAAAAACGAGAACAAGAAGGGAAGTCAGGCATGGATGGACTCCTCAACTCACAATGAGAGATCTAATGGGGACTATTACATCTCAGACGGCATATTCCTTGACTAACAGAGTGCCTGCATTAGGTAGGTCTTAATGTTTGTTGATTTTACATCCCATCTTAATTTTTTCTAAATACTTTGTCAAATATTGTCTTTTTGTTTTGATAAGATTTTACTGTAAAGTAGATGCGAGAAATAAGAGAGAGATTTGCACTTCTAGCATACGATTAGAATTACCTTCCTAAGTCTGTAAATTGTTTTGTTTATCTTTCATAGAATTGAATTTGCTGACTTGCATTAATATACTAAACATAAATCTATGAAATCATGTCATTTTTAGGCTTTGTTCAGTGAGTAACTTGCAGTGAAAACTGAATTTCATATATCACTAACCTACCACTCAAATAAAGGAATGAACATCCACAGGTAAAATGTAATGAATGCATAGAAACTTAACAATAACTACCAAGAATTTGTTAACAGATTGTGTAGAATGCTTGGTTTAGCATGTGTAAAATTGAATATTAGATCAAATAAATTAATGTCTCTATTTTCTGATTAGTTTTTCTACAATCTGACTTATTTGTTGATTATTATACTCATGCAAAATCTATGGTTAGGATTGGCTAGATAACTTTTAGGATCAAAATGAGTTCCATTATTAGTTGATCCCATGACTTGTTTGAGTGGAGCCATTTGGTGTAGAATCAGTCTCTTAAGAATATTGCTATTGGGAATCATATACTCTCAGCCTTGTGGATTAAGATAGTCCTAAGAATACACTTAGACAGAAAGGTAGGGACTGTTTACTTTATGATGCTTCATTTAAGATTAGTTTGATGAAACTGATTTTGGCTATTCAATAAGGGTCATGTGTCTTTATCGGTAGGTTTGAAATTTTAGAGTCTTGTATTGCCAGTTTGGTGCTTGTACAGATTATAAGGTGCTATTTTATTTAGCAAGCATAATAGATTTTGTTAAACATCACATTTTGTTTAGTAGGCATTATAGATTTTGTTTAATGGGCAGTACTATTTGTTTTCACCAGATAATTGTTTCATTTCACATTCTTTTTATAATAAAATTTACCTATGAAAATTTCAGGTTTATTTGGGAATGTTGGTTATGGAGAGAGTCAAGGTGCAATAGAATTTGAGCAGTACTATCTCTTTTGCTCAAGTTTAGTTGGACAGTTTGATGGAAGCATGTGATTGTGATTTAGTTTGATTTGTAAAGATTTTGATTCTATGTATTGTACATATGAATCTGAATTTGATTTGTTAGTTGATTACTTGATTTGTGTACAATGAAATGTTACTTTTCATTTTTAGTAAGTAAATAAAATAACGTAATAGTCATTTTTACTTAATTTTTTTAAAGATTGTAAAGAAATTACCAACGGCAACATCAACAGACTTTTGTTCGTAATTTGTGATGGATTTAAATTAGTTGGTAATTTGCAACAGAAAAAGGGGTTGGAAAATCGTTGCCAGGCATTCTGTTAGTAATTTTGAATGGAAAAATGTTATTGCCATTCCGTTGGTAATTTACCAATGGCAAAATTTATTAGCGGGTTTTACCAATGGAATTTACTAACGGTAAAATTTTATCGGTAAACACTGATTCCAGCAGAAATCATAAGATTACCAACGAAAATTTCCATTGTTGCCTCATTTTCTTGTAGCCTGTGAAGTAGTGCCACTTATCGCTCTTGTAACATGGTAATCGTCGGGCTTATTTTCACTGAATAGTAATTTTTGGGCAAATGTTTTTTTTTTTAAAAGACTAAAGATATTTCATTCACCTTTCAAGTCATTCGTTATACTATTAAACTCATAGGGATCTTTTCAAAAAAGGAAATACACTGGTTGTATTTGCATTTCTATTTATATAACTACACATAGGAATCAAGAATGTGCGAGTAAGGGAAGTTATCTTGTTGATGATGATGCCTTCATCATTTCTCTAAGTGGGATTCTGAAGAGCCTCAACTGCAATCCAACAATCAGATTCGATACTTTCGATTTCGAAGCCCTCTTCGATAACCAGTTGCACACCTTGAAGGATTTCCATACACTCCCCTGCAAGCGGCCTGACAGACCCATGAAACACACGTATAATGCCCAAGATAAATTTCCTCCTCTCGTCATGCACCACAATACCAACAGTAAAATGTCGATCCTCCTTACGAACTACCACATCAACGTTAACCTTGAGAAGTCCAGCCTTTGGTTTTTTCCATAATTGTGCTGCAGGGCTTTTATGAATCTGCTTCCTGCTAGGCACGTCTTTGAGACAATTTGCCTGATTGTATCCAGCTAGGAAACCAGCCGCCCCGAGAAGAATACGACATGCGTCAGTTGAAATATACATATAGAAATTCTAAAAAAGAAGCAAATATAAAGCAGATATAATTATAACCCTAAAATTATGACAGCCCCGCTTATAACGCTATAATTATGACAAACCCGGTCGTTATCCACTTACATCCCATATATATACATATATATATAATTAAATATTCATTCACTCCCCGTCATACCTTTTTTTTTTTAATGGAAGCATATGTACTTGTTCATCTTTTTCACTCACAATATGATGAGGACTCATAATGAGCAAAAATTTGTGAACCCACAAAAGATTAATTTTTTACCAGAAAAGTTAACAAAATCACCAGTAGAGATTGAAACTTAGACCAAAGTTTCATGACTTAAGAACTTAGGTATATTAAAACTTAAACCTGATTGATACGGCAACAAAAACCCTTGAACCCTAAATTACCCAATGTGATGTGGCAATAAAAACGTTTGATTAATTAGATCGAACACAAAACTGGTAATCTCTTGTAAGATTCAAAAAGTTCAACAAAGAATAATGGAATGAAAGATAGATTTTTCTCAGAGGAATTAAATTAATCTCAATATATTTAGGAGAAGATCGCCTTTATATAGATGAAATCATGAAAATAAACCTAACGTAAATTAGGAAACAATTATATATTTGTTTGCCCACAAAAAATAAAAAAGGAAGAAACAATTATATATTGATTGGAAAAGAAGAAAATTAAACTAAAATAGAAAAAGAGATTATAATGGGCCTTCGATCCGCATGGCCCAATTGTCAGCAGTATGGGAGTATTTATGTGCGGCTGATGAAAGTGTGTTGCCTTCTCTGGATCGGCAACCTATTCGGCCACTTGGTTGTTTCCGTGTTTCCTTTTTTTCAAAAATAATGCCTCCAGTCTGTGTTTTAATTCGCAGCTTATGTTCATATTGGTCTCCATAGTTTCTTGTTTAGTAATTTGACCTTCCAACTTGTAATTCTCATTCAATTAAGGCGATTGTCTTTGGTCCTTCATCATCTCGTTTGCTTGAGCCTGAATCTATAATTTTTGAACAAGCCCACCATCACCTCTTAGATCTTCTCTGCCCTCGACTTTGCAATTGGACCTTCCTTGGCACTTGAATCAAGTGCAGAGTTTTACTTTATTTTTGTTATCAGACATTTCATTATTATAAAATTATTATTATGTATATGTATACTGGATCTATCATGATCGAACCATTAAAGAAAGTACGATTTAAAAAAATCATTATATTATCTCCGTCCCAAAAGATAGTCAACTATTCTATTTTCATACGTCTAAAAAAATAGTCCACTTGCCATATTGAGCACGTATTTAATGTTTTATTTTTATATGTACCCCTAATTAATTATTATTAGTAAGCTATCTATATATTGAAAGTATTTCAAATAATTAATGAGATATAAAGGTATATGTGAAAAAATAAGGTAAGATTTAATATCTCAACTATATTAGCTATCATTTCTTAATCTATATGAAATTAACTACTGAACTATCTTTGTGGGATGAAAGGAGTAACACATTATGTATACTTGATTAGGACCAACATGTGTTACTTTTTAGATTTTCAGTTGAAGTGGGGAGAAGGGGAAAAAGGAAAAGAAAAGAAAGGGGGAGTACCCAATTATAATCGCCCTAGACCAATCTAAAGCAGCTCGGGATGGGTGGGTTCCTACAAGAAGGTGGGTTGGGGGTGATTCCTCAACATACCAAACAAAATGAAAATTAAACGAGTTGGGACCCAGCCCAACCCCATGTGGCCATACTTACCGCTAGAGGTAGTTGACTTTAAAAATAGAGCAATATTTATATGTGAGGATGAAAAGCAAAAGATTCTAAATTAACACTGAAATATAAAATACTTGCAAATTTTTATATGACATCTAATTTCCATCTCCAAAAATAGCAAAAGAATTTGGGGACAGACAAAATGACTAACTAAAGTAACCAAAACTCAAAAGAATAAACAATTAAAAAGCTGCATTTTCGGTTTTTCCATCTTAAAAATCCGAAAGCTCCACAGAAATGATAATTAGTAAATTTTTTATAGCAACAGAACGGGTTTTGAGTTTAGAGTCCGACCACCAATTACAGGGGGCCACGTGTATTTTAAAATACACGTGGCCCCTTGTAATTAGTGGCCGGGCACTAAACTTGGAGCCCGATCTATTTTTATAGCCGGATTGCGATAATTAGGAACTCACACTCTATATATTAGAGAGCTCCATTACAAGAGGTAAACGACTAAATTTCAATTCAAAAACTGCATATTCCAATTTAAAAATATAATCCTAGAAGAAACACTTTTGCATATTGCAACCGAAACATTCATATTAAAAACGTACGGCGATGCCCCGAAAATAATTACACCGACGCACACACATGCACAATATGCCAAGAAAGGACCAAAAAGTTTAGGGAAGTGCCATGGGGAACTGTTTGCTTGTATGAAATTTGACATCAAAGAACACGATTTTTAAAGTTTTGGGATTCAAAGAAAGGGAAAATTACGATGTCTTTGTTTTAATATTGGGCCTTTGATTCAAAGTTAAAACAAAACTTACAGGGTATGTGGCGCTCTTTGGTTCTGGACTTGAGGCCGCCGCCTTGCCTCATTTTAGAATCGGGCCTGTTAATTACGTACTCTTGGCTAATTGTAATAGTAACATTATATTAAGAAAGACGTTTAATTAATATTTTTTTTTGCCAATACTTTCCACCTTAAACGCGCAGGATTTATTTCAATATTCATTCTATATTTTTACCTTGTACTGGAAGGGAAAGTATTAGAGCAATTTTAGGAAGGACATGAAAAAGTGACATTATTAAGTTACATTCTCATATGACAAAAATTCATTGGGTGATGATTATATGACTATTTTTTCATCATCTAATGAATTTGTGTCACGTAAGAATGTCATTTAATAATATCTCATTTTCATGTCTCTTTAAAATTTTTGAAAGTATTAAGCCATGATTTTTTTTTCCCTGAATACATACGTATTTTTGAGAGAGAGTCCTGCGCTGAAAATAGCTCACAATTTCTCCGAAGTTGATCTTCTACACTTGATGCGTGTATTCGCATTCTGGAAGAAGCTTGGTCAAAGACTCAAAAGTTATGATTTTCCGCGAAATTATTTTTTTATAGTTTAATAACACTGTTTGGTCTAGCAATTATTTTCTTCATTTTTAATCCCACTAAAATTGGTTTGATTATTGCCTTTGAATAATGATGATAACCCCATGAGTTGGGCCGCTAAATTAATTATTATATATCTTTTAATTAATTAATCTAATAAAAAGTATAATTTTCCACAGAAATTAATTATTATTATACTTTAACCCCAAACCGCAATATATTCCACTATATGTTACTTATAATCATATGTCAATACAAATTAAATGTGCTTTAGGCATCAAGACTGTATATTTTCTACAGAATTAAATTAAGAATTAGTATTCTATTTTATATGACTAATTATTATTAGGGGCCTGTGATGCTATGTGTTACATTCTTGAAGATCAGATCGATTATAAATGCTAAATTAATTGTTTATATGGAATATTATCTAATTTTATTATATATATTCATTACTCTATTTATTATTATTATTATTATTATTATTATTATTATTATTATGATTATATATGCTCTCTGCAACCAGAGAGAAGTAATGTGGATGAGAAATTCATTCAAGGCGTCGTCAATATAGAAATATAATAACTTGCTGTGGATGTGTACCTATTTATTTAATGAACAGTCAATGGCGGGTATGGGACCCTCCCAAAGATAGATCGGAAGAGCGTCGGTTTCAATTTCAAGGGAATTGATTTCTTGTTCTTCTTCCTTTATTTTGCACTATAAATAGGACAGGTTTTCATCTCTTGAAAACACAAATTAATTATTCATCAAACAATGAAGACTTCAACCATTTATTCCCTCTCTTTTGGATTTCTCGTCATCTTTTCGTGTTCACGGCTCATTTATTCTCAAGAACGCGATTACTTTCTCCAGTGCATCTCTATTCAATCTATCGACCACACCTCCATTTCCAGTATAGCTTACACACAAAAGAACAGCTCCTACTTGTCCATCCTCCGTTTCTCTTTACAAAACCTACGATTTGACACAAATTCCACACCTAAACCTTTAGTCATTATCACCCCCACTGAAGAAGTCCAGATACCACCCGTCCTACTTTGTGCCAAGAAAACTGGCATGGAAATACGGGTACGAAGCGGGGGCCATGACTATGAAGGACTTTCCTACACATCATCACAAGTCCCATTTGTCGTCATCGACCTTGTTAACCTGCGGGAAATAAATATCGATGTCGACAAGAAAATTGCTTGGGTTCAAGCAGGCGCAAGACTCGGTGAAGTTTATTATCGAATTGCAGAGAAAAGTCCAACCTTAGGCTTTCCTGCCGGTGTGTGCCCGACTGTTGGTGCTGGTGGACACATAAGTGGAGGAGGATATGGAACATTGATAAGAAAATATGGGCTAGCTGCTGATCATGTTATTGATGCGCGAATTGTCGACGTGAATGGAAGAATTCTCGATAGAAAGTCCATGGGTGAAGATCTCTTCTGGGCCATAAGAGGAGGCGGAAGTGCCGGTTTTGGTGTTATTCTTGCTTGGAAAATAGAACTGGTGGATGTTCCTGAAAAAGTAACTGTATTCACATTAGCTAGGACTCTAGAGCAAAATGCCACCAGTCTTGTTCACAAGTGGCAATCCATCGCACACAAATTGGACAAAGACTTAGCTCTCAGACTCTTGATAACCAGGGTGAATTCAAGCCAGGATGGGAAAAAGAAAACTATTCAGGTTTCGTTTCAATCGTTGTTTCTTGGTGACGTCAACAGATTGCTTCCATTGATTCAACAAAGCTTCCCTGAGTTGGGTTTGCGAAGAGAAGATTGCACAGAAATGCGGTGGATAGAGTCAGCCCTTTATATCTATGGGCTTCCCACTGGATCACTTGAAGTTTTGCTCAATAGGACTGATCAGGCAGGAGTGAGACACTTCAAAGGGAAAGTAGACTATGTTAAGAAACCGATTCCTGTCGAAGGGCTACAAGGCTTATGGCAACGGCTTTTCGAAGAGGAAGCAGAGGAGGCCCAGTTGTTGTTTGTCCCATATGGTGGAAGAATGGACGAAATTTCAGAGTCTGCCCTTCCCTTCCCACACAGAGCTGGTAACTTGTACCAAATCCATTACATCGTATACTGGAAAGATGAAAGTCAATCACAAAATTATATTGGCTGGATAAGAAGACTTTACAGTTACATGGCTCCTTGTGTTTCCAAGTCCCCAAGAATGGCATACATCAACTACAGAGATCTTGACATTGGAGTGAATAGCAAAGGCAATACAAGCTATGCAAGAGCCAGCATTTGGGGGCTCAAGTATTTCAACAAGAATTTCCAGAGGCTAGTTCAAGTGAAAACTAAGGTTGATCCATCTAATTTCTTTAGGAATGAACAAAGTATTCCACCATTATACTCGAGGTGGACCAAGAACGGGAAAGTAGGCACCTGATCTGCAGTTTTTTTATGAAATACACCATTTTTAACTTTTAAGTGTAGCAGTAGTTATATTTTAATAATAATTAATTGTTTTTTGCTCTAGCTAAATTGTTTATTCTATATTATGTTTAATCTTTTTTGTATATTTTTTAACATTCCGCCTCTCTAATTAATTTTCAATTATCTAAAGTTATAATAATTATTACTATTCTGTCACTATAGAGTTTGCTAATTATATGGCCATGTGATTCAGGAGAAGATAACAGTAAGTTTTAAGATTGAGTGGACCATATATATAAGAATGAAGAAATATTTGAACTTGATAAGCGTTTTTAGATTTTTTTGATATTTTATTTGGCTTCAATATTAACGTACCGGGGAAATACTCCAAAATGTCACTGGGAATTTAGACCCCAATTAATACTTTGATGTTTGGTTTCAAATTTGATTTGGCAATTGCTTGACTCATTTTTGCGCATCTCCAATGGGAAAGGTGTGGTGTTGTGATTATTGGAGGGAAGAGATAAAGAGAAGGTAATTATTTTAATTAAAAATTTACAAAACGAAAAAGGAGAGAAAAAAGTGAAAAAGATGAGAGACATTGATCGAAATTCAAAAATAATGATAAAATTATAGTAGAAGAAGTGAATGTGTGGGTGTATATTGAGACTTTACATGTGACACGAGGAAGAACAAGTTGTGTAAAAGAGAGAAAAATAATAATTAAAAAAATAGATAAAATTATAGAATTCACACAATAGACCAAGTCCACACCTTCGTAGCATTGGAGATGCTGAAGGACAACACAATAGCAGACCTTCTGACATTGATTGGTTAATAGAGAAGACAGAAAGATTTCATTAGTGACATCAAGCAATACCAAACCTCCTTGGGCTTCTTAGATTGAATAGATTGCAACTGCCTTACTTGCGCACTCATTAATTTGTTTATTTTTATTTGTTCTTTTAAGCCTCATGTACATGTAGTACTCCAAGTTTATGATTTAATCCTTGCATCTATATTAGTGGTGGATGGGATGAAATGATCTCCCGTTAAATATATTGCGAGTAATCTGTTACCCGTCATATACACATTTTACGGGAGATTATTGGATATACTTACACATTGTAAACTCTCTATACGTGAGGCATACACAATTGTCTCAATAATCTCTCACAATTTATATGTATAAAGGTAAGACTCATTTGTCCCAACCCCGGGTGTACTTCTCTTTTCAATATTGATAAAATTGTAATTTTAAAAATTTTGGAGTTGAGCTGCTTTTTTAGTTACCATGATCATTTTGAGGAACAATAAGGTCAAAGAAATGAACTTCCAAGGCGCTCAGATAATGATTACACTTTGAATAAGACCATTTTACCCAGTCTACTTTTTAATACTATAGCATTATTTATTTATTATTCATTTATATTATTTTCTGTGCAAGTCAACGCAATACATAAGAGTGAAAATTGCCTTCCCTGTCAGTTAGGGAAAATGTGAACCCTGCGTTAAGCACATGTTAGATCGTGTTTAATTTACTTTATCAAAATACATTATAATTTTATTTATTACTAATTTAATTATTGATTTCACAACTACACACTCATAATTATAAATTTCAAATTTTTATTAAATCTACACTACTCATTTCACCTTATTATAATTTTTCTTATAAGTCAATTAACATAACCATGAGATACAAATTATATAGCAAAAATTCAACTCAAATAAATAAATAGTTCAAACATATCTAAATATAATAATAGTCATATATGAAGGATATTTAGCTAGTACCCTTTCTCTCCTTAAACAGATAGCTAATACTCCCTCTATCCCACAAAAGATAGAAGCTTTTATAGAACCGTCTTATATGTCTGTGTAATTCGCCCACCTATACCTAAGGAATTTAATATTTTTTTAATTATGGTTTCCCATCGTTCTCAATGACTCAATTACTGATTCAAATTATGCACTCGTCATTTATGTCTCTTTTATTTATTTATTTTTTTTGCCTTTTCTTTTTCATAATATATGTTATGTCTTTTATTAAATAATTCAATGACAAAACTCTAAGTATATATTCTTCTACTAAAAGTAATATATACACATATATATTAATATATATTTATCAAATTATGTTATTTGCTTTGCATTTAATTAGTTTGTATAGATACCAATGAGGCTTAGTCCATTTGGTTAAGGGTTAAGTTGAGATACTAGAATGTAAAGGTCTCAGGTTCAATTCTCCTCTATAGGGTATTTTTTATATTTATTTGTAGTATGTTATAGTATGTATTCTCTCCATATGAGAGTTAGTATTGTTGATTTCCTTGGTGCCGTATTTTAGTATGATATATATGTTTGCTCATTTATACTATTGCAATGCGGATTTGTAATTGACCGTTAAAAAAAATTAGTTTGTGTAACTATGCACAATAATTATTTTTTCTTTTAAATGATAAAAAATTAAAGGATAATTATACCTAACGTCCCCAATCTTTCAACTTTGTATTGATTATGTATCTAAATTTGAATTTTCCGTCTTAACGTCCCCAACTTTTAAAAAATATTACACTTAACGTCCCTATGACGGAAAGTGTATATTTTTATCGTTACAGTTGGTGGTATTTTGGTAAAATATAAAGAACTAATATTTTAAGATCAAAAAAAAAAAAAAAATTAGGGCAAGGGGAGTCTCCTCCCTTTTGGCTGTTGGAAATGGCATCTAATTGCTGACATTTCCAATAGTAGAGGACGAGACTCCCCCCTTTAGCAGCCAAAGCCATTGGGTCGGCAGCCAAAAAGAGGGAGAGAGACTTTCGACAGCCCTTGGATGCCATTTTCGACAGCCTGGGAGGGTCTCCTCTCTCTTTCTCTCTTTTTTTTTTTAAACATTAAAATATTAGTTTTTTTATATTTTACCAAAATACCCCAAATTTTAATAGTAGAAATAGACGGTTTCTGTCACAGGGATATTAAGTGTAACACTTTTAAAAGGTTGGGGACGTTAAAATGGAAAATTCAAATTTAGGATGTAATCAATAAAAAGTTAAAAGGTTGGGGATGTTAGGTGCAATTAACCCAAAAATTAATGATTTTTAGTTAGGATTACACATATGGGTGGGACCCGAAACCACTAACCCAAAAAATTGAACCGAGCTGAATGTCGGTTTTGTGTAGACCGGGGTCGGTATGCGGGTGGGGGAGTTCCAACCCGAACTGGGTTAGTTTTGTTGTTGAGATCGACGAGTGGAACCGGTCAAACCAGACGGTTAACCAAACCGATGAAACCAGTTTAGTTAAACGAGTTCAAAACTTGTTCATTATTATTAATTTTTAAATATATAAATCGTAGTTCTTGAATATGTTTCTTGTTTACTAATTTAAGATTGAGAATCTGACACTCATTCATTTCACACTTAAAGCATTTCACACTTAAAGGCTTGATAATATGAAATTCATTCATTTCACTCTTCAAAGCTTAAACTTCAAAAGCCAAAAATTGAAAAAGGAAACCGGAACCCTAGCTCCCTCACGCCACCACCCAACTCGCCTAAGCCACCTCCCACCAGCCTGCGCCGCTGCCTCCCATCGGTGCCACTGCTACCGTTCCCAGTCCCCACAAATTCCTCCCCGACACTGATCTACTTGAGTCAATTGCGGTTGCTGCTCTGAGACTCTCGGTTAGCTCAGTTAAAAGATTGAAGCTGACACACCCTAAAGTGTCACCTGCTTGCTTGTGCTGCGTCACTCGGCTCTTGTACTGATCCTCAAGTACACAAGTTTAAGACTATATATTTAAATTAATTTTTATCACTTTCGCTTTCAATCGATCCAAGTGCTAATACATTTTAGTATTAAAGCTATTAATTAGACCTATAAATGAGTAGCAATATTGGTAATACTACACTGAAATATTAATAATAGTGTGTAATAATATCGATACACTAAAGAAGAGAACACTCATTTAGATGAATGTATTTCTATCCTATCGATACTCGCCATTTTAATATTGATAATACACCATGCCTTATTTTTTTTTCTTTCAACTTTAGAGTACAAATATCAATAGTGATATTTTATATTATCGATAGTATTATAATAATTATCAATTATACATTTATCTATCTATAAAACTATAACCTTAGTACTATATTTCATTGAGGGACTAAGAATACATCAAAATACAAGCTAGGAGTAGATGATTGCAACTTGAAGAAGGCTGATCATATCGTGATGCAGTCCCATAACGCACAGTCTATTCGGTCACATACACATGTTCCTCCTCCTCAAGAGATAACACCCTGTGAGCTTGAATTCAAGTCACATAGATTCTTTTATAGTGTATACATTTTGAAAACATGAGAAAAATGTGAATTCTTAGAATTCAGTGAATAACTTCTACACATGCAATTGTTTTAGTTCGAAAACATGTCGTGATAGGGCCCAATTACACCACTTCGGATCTTACCAGAGCGCTCCATAAAATTGAACTTGTCATGTGTTCGAGTGGTACCAATCATAATATAACTTAACATGAGGACTTGGTCATTGGCTACCTTATTGTAACCTCCTAAGTACATAAACATGGTTTTAAACATGACCATAAACATCATGTCAATATGGGTAAGATCTTCCATGGGGTAATTATTTTTGAAAACTTCCTTGAATCTTAGTATCATGCAAGTCATATAATCACTTAACACTAATATAACTTTCTTGCAACATGATTGGAACATAATATTATACAAGGAGCACAATAACCTTGCAATATTTACACAATTCTCGCAACTTTATGCCATGAACATTTCTCATAAGAATTGCATATAACACCTATCAGATATCATAATCGCATCATATTATACACAAAAGAAAACACATAATCAGGTACATAAATCACTCATAATAGGAAGTTCCCGTTTGATTTATCCTACTTAAACAATAGGCCTTGGAGTTAGAAAATCCACTTGTGTTCTGTTCCAGAGTATCGATAGTGTCATTCAAGGTATTGACAGTTTATATTATACGAGCTCAAAAGTCCTAAATACTGAGTTATAAGACCTCCAAACTTTAAGATTAACATGTATCCTTCTCTAAGCTTGAGGCCATGTTATAACATGATAATGAGGAACCCAATATACATGAGTTTAATAAGTAAAAGGCTTATTTAGATGTTGTAGATGGAAAAAGGACCAAAGTATATATATTTGGTAACTGTAATAATGGAGGTATGAAACATAAGGACCAAAAGGCAACTCCTCAAAGAATGCTGTTGGCCCTAAATGGAAATGAGAATAAGCATCCCTATTTAGCCCTATACATGGTTGCCAATTGGTAAGCATGCATAGGATTGACACCTTTCAACTTGTCGCACTAGCCACGTTTTTAACACATAAATAAATTGCTATTGCATTATATGGCTGCCACTTGGCAGTCGTGTATTGATTATTATCATTATTATTTTCCCTACTAATAGACCAAAAATATCGATAGTACATAGTTTTATTATCGATAGTCTGGTAAGTTCAAATCAATATTACCTTCAATTTGTAGTAAACATGTTTTCCGTCATAATTTTTGGTGGGTCGTTATAGAAGCCGCCACCGCCGCCAATGTTAAACCAAGGGAGAGAGAGAACCAACATCTGCCTACTTTGGAAGAAATGGAAAATGGAAATGGGATAAACTAACGTTTGCTTACTTTATTAGGGTTTTCTTTCCTCCTTCCATTTGGTTTAGATCTTTATTGGGGTCAAGTTTAAGTCAAGGAAAAGGAAAAAAAAAATAGAAAAAGGCCGAAAACGACCCGACCCGAGCCAAACCGATTCACAATGGGTCGGTTTGGATTGAGTTGCCAAGCCCATCAGGTTAGGCCCACTTTGGAAAACCTCAAAGCGACTGGATGTCGAGTCGGTTTCGAGTTGGGCTCAAACCCAACCCATTTGACCCGATGCCCAGCCCTTTTTGCGCATATATAATATTGAAAACCTTTATTTAGAATTTCCTCTTGCCATGATCTTTTGTCTTCTTCTGTCTTCTTCAAACAGTTTAATTAACTAGAATATTTGAAAACCTAATTAAAACACAAAATAATATAATTACATCTCGATCACCTTCTTTGAGAAGAAAATGAATTATGCAAGATGAACGATTAAAATATGTACATAAATATATTTAAAAATTGTATTCAAAAGAACTTACTTGTAAAAAGTAAAGGACTAAACTATGTAATTAAATGATGATAAGATTACATGCTTTGTTAATCCAACCTTTTTTTTCCTTCCTTTTTTGTGGATCACAAATGAGGAGGATATGACTCGAATTCGGGGTGGGGATGCCAGTAATGGATATATATGTTCTACTAGAGAGCTATTTCCTTAGTCACGTTAAGCTTACGTATTTATTGTAACAATCAATATACATTTCAAAAGTAAAGAAAAAGATATTTTTAAAGCTTACATATATTTTATTTAAGTATGTTTAGATTCAAAAGAAAGCCTATGCATGGCGCTCGAAAGCCCATGGAGAGTTGAATTCACTAAACCTAAATCATCATAAATTTAACTAGTTACTACTACCAAGGGGATATACATATTTAAATATTTCATTTTTATTTTTTTTATTTTTTATTTTTTGAAATCAGAAATATCGTCCCATACATCAAGGAATAAAAAAATGTTGTAACCATGGCATAGGACTATATGAAATACAAGGATTATTAAACGAATGAGCACGACGAGCCAACCAACTCATGAGCAACGACATTAGCTTCTCTTTTGACATGTTCCCCTTGAAATTGCTACCTTGATTCAAGAGTAATTTACAGTCCCTCACCATTAAGCCGAATTCCGGGTAGTCAGCATCTTCTTTCGCTAGAGCATCCGTACTCGCCTTAGCATCCACTTCAAAAATGATGTTTGAATAGCCTTCCCCCTTTAGCCATCTCACAGCCTCTCTCAACCCAAAAATTTCAGCTTCTTTAGGTGTTAAGTATGCCCTAAAAATTTGCGTCCTACTACAAACAAATTGGTCTTCTTCATTTCCTAGGATCATTCCAACTCCCGTTGCATTATTATCCACAAAAACTGCTGCATCAACGTTACATTTTATGAATCCGGCATCCGGCTTCCTCCACCACTGCTGTATCCTGGGCTGTCCCACTATGTTTCTCGAGTTTCTTGCTATGTTTCTCGAGTTTCTTGCCTCCTGCCATTCATAGAGTGCATGGATTCCCATCCTGACAGCTTGCGAAGGTGGTTGGAAATTTCATTCATGTTTTATCCTGTACGCAGATGGAATTAGGGTCAACTAGACTTACACAGTTTGAAATATATAATTATTACTTATTATGATAATTATTTAATAATATAATATAGTTGTCAATATAGACTAGAATGTATTTCTTCAAAGAACGTTGACGTTAACGGTTCCGGCACTAGAATTCACAATTTCACATATATATGTCCAGCATTATCATGCGTACTGCTATAAATTGAAGATCGATGTTTCATGCATGTCCTGCAATATATATACAAATTAAAGAGCCTTAATCATCAAATGATGAAGGCTTCAACCAATTGTTCCCTATTATTATTATTATTATTATTATTATTATTATTATTATTATTATTATTATTATTATTATTATTATTATTATTATTATTATTATTATTATTACTACTACTACTAGATTTTTCACCCCGTGCATTGCACGGGCATAACAATATAAATTAAAAAAATTTAGGGCAGAAAAGAAAGATGACGTACCGATCATTTTCTTAATATAATACTGAACGTGGAATTTATTTTGTTTTAATTGAAGTAAGAAAGCTTTATTCTTATTGTATTTCTAACTATTTATAATTAAGAGACGGATGAGATTAGTGTAAATTTTGAAAAGAAAAAGATAAAGAAGACGTGATTAAAAAATAATTCAGAAAAAATAAAAAAACATAATTTCATAGATGATGTCATTAGTGATATTATCAAAATCCTTATGAAGCCGGACTATTGGCGGGGAAAAAGCATACCAAACAATCCTTGTGAAGCTAGACTACTAGTGGAAAAAAGCATACCAGACAAACTTCTCTTATTATTTATATATAGATTATTCACATTTCTAGTTATTGTCATCTTTTCATGTGTTCTTGTATAGTTTCTTCTCATGAACACGGTAGCTTTCTCAAGTTTTGTCTCTTCTATCCAACAAATATCACACTTCCATCTCCAACATCATTTATACCCCGAAAAAGAGTTCATTTACATCCATCCTTCGTTTCTCCCTGCAAAATCTTCGGTTTGACACAAATGCTATGCCAAACCATTACGTACTCATCGTTACCACGTTGCATGAATCCCAGATTCCACCCATCTTATATTGCACCAAGGAAAATGACATGCAAATACGGTGGTGGCCGTGACTATGAAGGACTTTTTTACAATTCAATAGTCAGTCCCGTTTGTCATTATTGATCTTGTTAATCTAAGAATAAACGTTGATGTCGAATCTTGGGCTTTCCTGGTGGTGTGTGCCCGACCATTGGTGCTGTTGGACACAGCAGTGCAGGGCCGGCCCTATAAATTATTAGGCCCTGGATGACACTTGAAAAATTGGCCCTTAACATAGCGATAAATAATTATTTTTTATCACAAAAAAATATATAAAGTGAACATCTAAATAATATATATTTGTTATCATTAAAATACATTACAATGTGTGAATAAGTTACCTAAATATTGCACACCTTGCATTTTTAGACGCAAAAATGCTAATCAAATATTCACAATCTAATTTTTCAACAATTTCTTTTTCAATAGACAACATTGCCAAATCATTCAATCTTTCTTGTGACAACTGACATGTTTGACCGGAGATAAGTTTTGATCAACTTGAGTTTTGAGAAACTTCTTTCTGTAGATGCCACTGCTTGACTTTGTATAAGAGCTTTTTCCCTTTGTTTCTTTTTCTTTTTTTGATATATGGATTCATATTTTGGAGGCATGATATATAATTTTTTCTTATTCAATTGTGCTTCAAACATTAAATAAAAGCATTCATAAAAAAAAACAATTAAACAAAAGTCTCTAAACCTCTTAATTCATACCAATTACACAAAACTAAAAAGCATCCAAATTTTCTATCACAAAGATTTCAATTTCAATTTTAATTTTAATTCATAGCATCCAATGATCCCAATACATTAAACAAAATCATCCAATCATCAACTACTACTACTAAACAAAAGCATCTAATCCTCTCAAATCTCAATTAATACCATTATACCAACTAAACAAAACTAAAAACACACCTAAATTAATACTGACCATAGGTAGGGACTCAGGACTAAGGACACATGAAAAAAATAAATTACATAAAATTGAAAATTACCATAAAACTAAAAATTACCAATAAACGACACCAAGTCCGCAACAATTTGAATATCTCAATTCTCATGTTTTTTAACCAAATAAATTAAACAAAAATAAATTATTCCATAAGGAATTTAAAAATTAGGATTCAGCCATTTAGGGTTAGTAACTTACCTCTTTCGAGCTTTGAAATACTGAGTTCGTGCCTAGTGGTGCCCTGCGTGGTTGGAAGGTCACGGATGGAAGGTCAAGTGGCGCTAGCTGCCAACGTCGACGGTCGGATAGGCGGAGAGGTTGCAGGTCACAACGTGCTAGCGCCCCAGACTCTAGTCTCCTCTGTTCAGTGTTCTTTGTTCAGCCTCAATCCTCATTCGGGATTTTTTATTTTTATATCTTTTTTTCCTTTAAAAAATCAGATTGGGTTTTGATTTTTGGGCCCTAAATTATTTGTTTAGGGCCCTAACTTTTTTTGCACCCCTAACTTACTAAAAAAAGCATATTTGTATTTCAGACCCCTATAATTCTCAGGCCTGAGACGGCCGCCTCATGGGCCTCACTACAGGGCCGGCCCTGCATTAGTGGAGGAGGCTAGCTAAGTAGCTATGGAACACTGATAAGAAAATATGCGCTAGCTGCTGATCGTGTGATTGTTGCCCACATTACTGATGTGAATGGAAAAATTCTCCACCTCAAGTCTGTGAATACGTGGTTTATCTAGACTTTAATTAATATGTATCCTAACTAGCTACTTAAATAATTAATCTGCTGTAAAGTATAACACGACCTAGATATGTTTAGTTCGCGTATGTATGGGAAAATTAAAAACACTAGAATTATTGACGTAGAAACCCAATTGGGAAAATTGTGGGCACCCTTGCCACGGAACAAACAATCCACTAACACAGGTAAGAGTTTAGTACAATTTGAGTGACTTAGTGATATCACAATATACGCTAAACATTCAAAAGAAAAAAACTTATAAAAGAAACTCTCCTCTTTACGCCTTTTGACATGTGGCAACGTGTGTTGCTCTTGTCCTCTCATTATAGTGCTCACACGGGAACGTACATCAAGCCTCCTAGAATCCACCTGGACTCATCATTGGAAATAAGAACTCCTGGTCCTTTTCAATCTTGTATAGATAGTCCCTCGCACATATATGATTTCCAATCAATGCACTATGTAGGGTTAGCCAAACAAACACGGTTTTAAGACATGTAGGTCTGAATTTCAAGATTAAATCTCACGGATAGGCAGTGTTTGTTTTCTCCTTGCGGTCTGAGCTTTGAAGAATAATATGTTGAAATATTTAGCTCGTCGTCTCTTTTTTCAGCGTTCGATCTATAAGAAGAATAAATAGGATAGGACTTTGAATTCTTGTACAATACAAAGATTAAAGTTACCAAATCCAAGTAGAACATGATAAGGAAAGTTAGAATCATAATATACCTTAAACACATAAACTTTCTTAATCTAAAACAAACTTGTCATGTAAGAAGTTAAACCCTAATGAAATATGGTAACTAATATATAACACAAATTAGGTAACTTAAGACTTGTATGTAAAATAGAACTCTTGATCCTCAAGCAAAGTACACACGCCCCAACCTTCTTTTCGGCTAAGACTATAAAATTTGCATGCTTAAATTAATATAACACGTAAAATAAAGTCATGCAATTAGTAACACAATGTGGCATATTTGATGCTTAAGGAAAATTTAGAAAAATTAATAATACCAACAAATTTCGTACTAACAAAGTCCATGGCCGAATATCTCTTCTGGGCGATAAGGGGAGGCAGAGGTGCCAGTTTTGGCGTCATTCTTGCTTGGAAACTGCAACTGGTGGATGTTCCAGTGAAACTGAAAGTAACCATTTTCGCTTTAGCCAGGAATTAATTTGGAGCAAAATGCCACTAGTCTTGTTCACCTGACGCAATCCTTCGCGCACAAATTCGATAAAGACTTGGCTGTTAGAGTCTTTATAACACGAGTTAATTCAAGCAAAGATGGAAAGAAAACTATTCAGGCTTCGTTTCAATAGTTATTTTTGGGTGGTGTCGACAGATTGCTTCGGATGATACAACAGAGATTTCTTGAATGGGGTTTGCTATGAGAAGATTGCACTTAAATGCGCTGGATAGAATCAATCAGCGCTATATATCTATGGGCTTTCCCATCGAATCACTCGACATTTTGCTGAATACGACTGATCAGGCAACTGTACTATGCTTGAAAGCTAAAGCCGACTATTTTCAGAAACCGATTCCTGTGAATAGCTTGTGGCAACGATTTTTCCAAGCGGAAGCAGAGGATGTTCAAATGTTGTTTGTCCCATATGGACCAAGTTTCAGAATCTGTCATCAATTCCCTTCCCACACAGAGCTAGTAATTTGTATCAAATCCATTACATTGTGTATTGGGATGAAGAAAAGGCATCACAAAAGCATATTGATTGGATTAGAAGACTATATATACTTACATGGCTCCTTATTTTTCCAATTAGTTGCCAAGGTCTGCATATAGAGATGTTGACATTAATTGGAGTCGATAACATTAAGGGTAACTCAAGCCAACATTTGGCGAATCAAATATTTCAAGAATAATTTGCATAGGCTGGTTCAAGTGAAGACCAAAGTTGATCCAACTAATTTTTTCATAAATGAGCAAGGTGTTCCAACCATCCACTCTGATTATGGCAAGTAGGTTTTACTGGGGAAATTAGTGCTTCACTTCGGATTCTTTTAATTAGGTGTTTCTTAGAAGTTCATCAAACTTATGATTGCTGATTATGTCCTGCAACTTGTACCAGCATAAATTGTGTTCAACGTTACATTTTTATAGTAAAATAAAATATACCATTTTTACAGTAAATCATTATTTGTGGGGAACATGTACAGATGTTCTGTTCTAACATCCAAACTTGTTCAGCTGGTATATATTCAAGTTATGGTTTTCTTTAATTTACACTCAAGTGTGTAATCTTCTTTAAATCTCTATCTTTTACGGATGGTACATAATGTTCTGAAAGGAGTTAATTGGATTATATGAATCTTGACTTATAAACTGGTCTCACTTTCTCTATTCAAGCGATGTGAGATTGAAGTTGTCACAATCACCCCACCTAAGGGGTCCAACGTCCTAATTGGCCACACTTCTGATTGGCTCTGCTCTGATACCATATGTAACAACCCGCTTCACTTTGACATGATATTGTCCTCTTTAGGCCTATCCCGCACGGTTCTGCTCTTGAGTTCTCACCCAAAAGGCCTCATGTAAGATAGAGTGGGTCTCTTAACTTATAATCTGGTCTCACTTTCTCTACCCAAGCGATGGGGGATTGAGACTGTTAAACCCACATTACTTGGGTAGAAAAAGTGAGACTAGTTTATAAGTTAAGAGACCCACTCCATCTGACATGAGGTCTTTTAGGTGAGAACCCAAGAGTAAAACCGTAAGGGCTAGACCACAGTGGACAATATCATGTCAAAGTAGAGCATGTCGTTACAGATGATATCAGAGTAGAGTCCAGCCTGAAGTGTGGCCAACGAGGACGTTGAGCCCCCTTAGGTGGGGTGATTGTGACAGTCTCATTCCCACATCGCTTGGGTAGAGAAAGTGAGACCAGTTTATAAGTTAACAGACCCATTTCATCTGACATGAGGCCTTTTAACTGAGAACCCAAGAGTAAAACCGTGCGGGCTAAGCCCACAGCGGACAATATCATGTCAAAGTGAAGCGGTTCCTTAAAAACACAAGTATAAATTGATTAATTGAATCAATAAAATCAATGAGTTTAGTAATCGTGAAGTTCAAGATCGTTCAAAAGACAATCTATATTTTTACATTTAATCTTTCGTACATATGTAATAATAGAAAAAAATCTATTACCATCATTCAATATATTCAAAAACGTAAATTCAACGATCTTATCAAATTTAAATTTACCATCTCTATAATTAAAGTCAGTCATAAAGTATAAGAGATTTCAAACGTAATAATAGATTATGAAAGACAAAACATGAGTCGAACAACATATTACAAGTATTAAAAATATTTATTATAAACATTTTTACGTATAGTTTTTGAAAAAATAAAATGCCATGAGAATTCAAATAAAAAAAGGTGTTATAGTTTACATTTACTTATGAAGCCATTAGTAACCACCCCATTTTATACAAAATCTAAATCTTCAAATATCATATTATTCAATGGAAGAGTTGTCAAATATGGAGATGTCATGTAGAAAAATGCAACATTTTTTCTCTAATAAAGGAATAAATCGCTCTTCCGATCTTCTAGAAATTGGAAGATAAGAAATGAGATAAGATAGACATCACGTTTTACTTAATTTGAAAATAGAAGGAACCTCGATAATAAGAATGGCAATGGGATGGATTCTAGTCGGGTAATCCTCCCCCGTACCCCGCCCCCGTTTCTACCAACCACACTTCATACCTGTTTGAATCGAGTATGAGGCAGGATAGGTTAAAAATACCCGTTACTTATAAAATACATAAAAAAATTCAAATAATATTAAACTCAACAACATGTGAGAGAGATGGTGAATGAACGGATTAAAAAGGGTTATTGTTTGTTTTAGAATTGACCTTTCAGATTTAATATTTAAATTTATTAGTAAAAAAACCTAACCAAAATAATAATAATAATAATAATTCTAATAAAGGGCAAAATGGTTAAGGTTGGGGTGCTAAACTCAACCGTCAAGTTCAAATCTTCTCTGGTTCTTTCATAAGAGCTTTTGTTTAAAAAAAAAAATACCGCAAGATTTACTAAATAAAAAATACGAGAAAATCGTAGTACAAAAGGTACTGAGACTTAGGCTCTTAATTAATATATACATACAGATTTCTCATTATAATTCAAATAATGAGAATCAAACAGCTAATATATTAATTTTTTACTTATTCAAATTACAAATCTAAAATTTTAGTATATTTTTTAAATAATAGATAATAATTCCATTTGGATTTTTTAAAATTTACTAGTGGTGCGACTTGCATTGCATGTGTATTAGACTGTGTTGAAACATAGTTCTTAAGACACTTCAATACTTTATATATGCTTTTGTTTCGTCGCGAAACAAAGTTCATGATATTTTATTACATCAAGTTACATCTAGTAGCCTTATTTGAATGAAATCACCTAACTTTGTAGAAACCACAATGGCAAGAAACGCAAAATAATTGAAACTAACCATAAGTTTAGTGATATATTACCAATTTCTGTTTTTCTATATGTTCGGCATCTTCATTCTTTAAAAACAAATTTCTCAGCTATATAACTAATAAACATGTAACAAACTTTGTGTAAGAAACACATGAAACTCATTTGGCTGTACAACAAACTTTATTATATTTACATAGTAGTTTCTAAATGCAGTACAAGTGATGGCAGAGAAACCACGTCGCCCATTTACTGTTCTATGAATAGAAAACAAAAACCTAGAATGAACAGTGAAAAACCCATCCTCTCTTTTACTACCTCCTCCCAAAAAGATGGTCCATTTCAACCATACACACATATTAAGAAATGTTAGTTAAAATAGTTAAAATATTAAAGTTTGCCTTTATTTTTCCTATTATACCCTTTTGTTAATGTCAATAACCAATCAATGAATATATAAGAAACTTAATGGGCGGAGGTGGAAGAAGGTTTATGGGCTGCATTAACAAAGAAAAACATTATTCCCAAAGCCAACCTTTTGTATTCCCCAAGTCATAAACTATATTATCAAGGTATATTAAGTAGGGGTATATTAGGAACTCTATAGATAAAATACATGCTTAAGATAGTAACTGGACCATATTTTGGGACAGAGGAAAAAGGAAAGATGGACCATCTTTTTGGGACGGAGGTAGTAATACAGTAGAGATAAGAGGAGAGAAATTACGTTACATAGTAATAGTGAACAACTTTAGATGAATTACAAAAACATAAAAATAATGTTTATAATTATCATGTCATGCCGATTAAATATTTAATTTAATGTAATTTTTGAATTTAACACATTTCAATCTCAATCTGGTTATTTTATCCTTGAATTTCAAAGCAATGATGGACCAGATGCATACATATATCCCAAACCGACAATTAATAAAAATCATTACCTATAGAATAAGATTTGACATGCTCTCTCTCAAAATATCATCCTCCTGACAAATTTACCCAGTAATCTCACAGTGACAGCAGCTTCAAACTTTTGCAACCTCAAGCATAGATCTGGAACACCAAAGACATATGCCCTTTAAGAGGGTTAATGACAAGTTTTACAATACTACTATAGCTACTTATAAATTCTATTCACAAAAATCAAATGAGATAAAAAAAAAAAAAAAAAAAGATACAAAATACAAATTAACTACAAAACTAACGTTCTCGACTCTGGACCACTCATCTCTAATAAGCCCAAACATAATATGTTCATAATAGCAAAAGCAATACTAAAAATACAATTAACAACAAAATATGCACGCACTGAGGAGAAATTTCTGAATGTAATGCAGCTCACCTTAAAATCGAAATCCAAAAGTGACAAGGAATGAAATGCCTAACCAATAAAAGCAGAAATTTTCTCTTACTTGACAATAACTCTTGTGGTGAAGCTAATGGTGAATAACTGTCATCCCTTTTCGAAGCAAAACCAGAAAGAATAAATTATTGCACAAAAATGCAGTAGAGAATGAGACACAAATACGATCTTCTTGTCAATCTCTTGCTATGGGGACATAACCAGTTCAATCCTATTTGCTATGATTTAATCCTATTCGATTTCTGAGTTCAACCCTTTTCCATCTAACGATCAGATGACAAAGTGAAATAGGTATTCACCTGCAAATAGATCATGAAGCATAAATTGCTCATATCTCTAAACCATCAAAAAGAGAATAATTTACGTGTCTATTGAATGGTATAATAAAATAACATATTTTTCAATATCATCTAATGAATCAACCTTAATCAAACATTTATAGATTATTAAACACTAACAAGGATTATAAGTGCAATCATCAACAAGGTCCTAGAACAGAGTACATAGACAAAAAGTCCATGTGGGTCAAAATAATTTGACGTGCAAAGTCTTTTCAGTTTCCAACCAAGAAACTATTTAGCCTCTCAGCAAGATAGACTCATGCTGCTGTGTATTCGAGATACATATGCAGCAAGATTATTCAATCCACCTCGTTCGGATACAGCTCGGTAAGAAGTGAGAACTGAGCTGCCACTATACTTGTTAACTTTAGAGCTAGGGTTGGATACAAAGTGAAAATCCCCACTATCGCGCAAAATTCACATGCATAACAAATGAAAAAGAACAAATGTTAACTTTAGAGCTACTAAATAACAAACCAAAGCCTCTATATGCTCAATAAATGGAACGGTTAGATTACAAATACCTCATAGACTTATAAGACTAATTTCTGGAACTCTAAACTACAAATCTACAGTCCAATATCCCCACTTTAATTTCTACGAATTGTTAAAGTGAAATGAACAATTTAGCTAGAAAAATACTACTACTGGTACATTCTCCCTCATTTCTCGCGAGATTATCATCCTCAACATCAGACTGTATGTACATTCTTTGTCTGATTATACATTATCCTCTGTTGATTCACTTTCATCTTAAATTCATAAATTGATATATCAAAATATATACCTAAATCAAAGGACGTTGATGAAAATCATCATGTCCAAAATAAAACTCTAGCAGAGAAATAAATGCACTGGCAGAAAAATCAATGACAGAATGAAATTTATATGAAGTTGGTAGCTAAACACTAAACAGAAAGAAAGAACCGTTATTATGGAAAAAGACATTAACTAAAAAGAAAAGTTAACACACAAAGAGAAGGATTCTTGGTTTCAACTAATTAACCATACATACTGAAATGAGCAGGACCTCTATATTATCATAGAGTCAACCAAGGGCACAAAATGGCACAATTGTTTAGCTATATGTGAAATTCAAAACTGGAGAAAGAAGCACTCACACTACATTTGTGGGATCAAACTCATTTTTTTGCGAGCTTGTGATCATCAAAACTGTCTTGTGGTTTAGACTGCAGGGAAAATAAACATGGTTACAACCACCACCTACATTCATACTCAAGTAAATTTAAGTAATGAAAATATTTACATTCAAGTCTTCAAGCATTAAAGTATCTCAAACCATGAAAAATCAAAGAAACAATCACAATCTGGTCCTTCACATGTCAAACAATAGTCTCCACTGCAGCTGAAACAGACCTTTATTTATTTCCATGATAGACTCACAGTTCAAGCAGTCTCTTCACGACCATAGTCATATATTATCTCAATCTGCAGCAGCAAAAAAGTAGTTAAGTAAAAGCCCACTGTGAAACAGAAGTTTATCTATATCCATGATAAACTCGTAACTCATAATTCAAGCAGTCTCTTCACGACCAAAGTCATATATTACAAGCCAGATGGCACGATTAACATGTTTCATTTCGGAGGGGTGTCAATTTCACAAGCTTAAGGGCAAAAAGCACACTACGTAAGTTTTTCTATGGATCTTGCACACTACATAAGTTTTTATATGGATCTTACTTTACTATAAAGAGAAAGAAAACTGCTTCCATATATACTTATGACACCTGAACATTATGTCATTATCAAAGAGAATGAACGTGTTTCCTGCATTTGATCGACTAAGCTCATCTATAAATTCTGAGTATATAACCAAAGAAGTTCCAAATACAACTTACCCAAAATATTCAGGTAACATTTTCAAACACCAATGAGTTGACCTATTAGAAATCCAAACAATCAAAACCAAAATCTCAGAAACCACCAAACGCAAGTGGGCTCGAGCCAAATTGTGAAAATTATTGGGAAAAAGGTCTAATCGAGAAAGAAGAAATTGAGGAAGAAGGATCAAATCATAATAAATTATGAGGAACCCAAAGCAATTGAAAAAACGAAGAGAGTACAAATATACCTTAAACACAAATCCGGTTACATGTCTTAGACTCTCGACGGTGTCTGCAACTTCCGATGATGTAACTTTTTGTATGTACTGGGACATATTCGTTCGGAAATTGCCAATTGAAAACCTAAATAGCAATAAATCGCCCATTTTAGGGCACCAATTAAAAGAATTGGGACCAATTTTGCCAGCAAAAGAAGAAGCCATGGAGAAAAATTTTTTAGAGCACCAATCAAAACGAATTCCTTGTGGTTTCTAAACGGGGATTAGAATTTCAACCAGAGAGAACCAAGAGAAAAGAAAATAGAAATGGTTACTGTTCTATGAACAGTGAAAATCTAGTTCCCTCTTTTAATAAGAGAAATAGAGATAGAGATATAATAGTAGTTATACGCTGATAGAAGTGTAAATAAACAAACGTGGATGATAGATGAATTTCTGCCTTGTCCGATGCAACCAATTCCCAATAACATCTAATAAATAATAAAAAACCAAAGAGAATGTAAAGTGTGATAAGCATTGGCCAAAAAATTTTTACACTATGAGATTGAGAGGTTGTTTGATCTTATTTATTTGAGAAATTTATAATGAGAAGTGAGGTAGAATGTATATCGGAAATGTAAAAAAGTGTGAAATATGTGGTTGTAATTGAACAGCTGTCAAATCAATAGTAGGTAAATTTATAAATTTAGAGAATAAAGGGGATCAAACAAGTTCTGAGTAGGGTTAGCTATTGAGCGAAATAGGTTATTCTATAGAGTCCATTAGACACCATCTTGCCACATACTCCATTAGACAATGGCGGAGCTAGGAAGGAAGAGAGGGGGAGCCGGAACCAAAACTTAAAAAAAAGTCATATATAAGTATTAATTTTTGAAAACATTAAATAAATTCAAGTGCATTATAAATAGTGTTCAATAACTCAAAACCTAGTCGAAAATTTTAAGTTTTCTATTTTAAGTCATTATCTAGAGTCTAAAATTTAAGTTATATCAAGTTCTCAATGTCTTATTCGACATTTAGAGGGAGATAAGTAGGGAGTACTTTTGCATGACTCTTATTAAATCAATAGGAATCTAAAATAGCAAAATAGTTATAAGAAGATCAATAAGCAGACTAAGCAGTGAAGCAACTAAGTGTGTTGTTAAATTTTTTTTTTTTTTTTTTTATATATGGAGCACCAATATGCCAACTGCTTGGAAAAGTTTTGGGGACTCCTATTTTTTTTTTTTATAATTTTAATATAACACAAAAAGCAGTCATATTAATTCCCAAATATGGTACCCACAATGAGGGGTAGTCCCCCTTTACATTAACAATTGAGGCACAAACAAATGAAAAGGAAAGAAAAGAAAGAAAGGGCAACAGAGGAGCAAGCAAACCTGGCAGCATCAGAGTAAAAAGACCACTATTCCAAACGAAAAGAAAAGTGTGTTGTTATTGTTAACTAACTAATCTTAAATCTACCTAACCAAACCAACTATACTAAACTACTAATGTATGCTAACCAGTGGTGTGGAAATATACAGAGAAAGATATACAAAAAACTAATATACATAAAATGTACAAAATATACAATATTTCAATTTTCCACACTTATATAGAATAACAGAAACACAATACCTTAGGGGCTAGGGCAAACCAATTTTTACCTTGAAAATAAAAAAAATTCCCCCTCATATTCAAGCTAGCATAACTTAGGGCAAAATCAATTTAGGAATTAGGGCTAGAATTTACCTAGAAACTTAGAGGAAGAAGATGCCTAGAAGAGGATAAAGAAAAAATAGCCGTCGCCGGACTGCCATTTGCCGCTGGATAGCCACCGGAGCTGGAATTTGCGGGAAGATTTTACAAGGGTTAAGTCAACTGAAAATGAGTGAAACCAGTGCAGAACAGATGGAAGAATCGACCATCGATGATCTGGGTTCTGGCCATCTTTTTCTTGAGGCTTTTTGACACTTATTGGGCCGAAATTTATTGCCCCTTGAGCCAAAGTTCACATAGGCCGAGACCAAAGCTTAAATTTTTTTTTTTTATTTTACCTGGTTAAGTTGATGGGCCTGGGCCCAGTAAGGCCCCCTTGGCTCCGCCAGTGCCATTAGACACCATACATGATGTCTAATGGACTCTATAGAAAATTTACAAAACAAATAGCACAAGTTGGTCCTCATCATAAATATTCTTCTAGCCTATATGTAAATTTTAGGAATACCCAATCATACTTTATGTAGGAGCAGTTAAAACTACACAATAATAACTTAAAAAACTTAGATTGCTACTCAAAAACGATTTATTTTGTGCATTCTATCACAATGAAATCATAAAGCTTCAGTAGAACGGCCTTTTTTTCCTCCTTCTCAGAAGATAACAATAGAAACATGTTTAAACAGATGCTCTAATAGGCTTACAAACCCCATAAAATAATGGGCTAACAAATTAAGAGTTCCAAAATACAAATGCTAATGCAAAATTAAAAAAAAAAAGAAAAAAAGAAAAAACGCAAATAAACGTAGTAGATAGATTGAAACGAGCAAAATCAATCGTTAGTAGTGACAAAGCTACTGGTCCAATCCGTCTCGTCGAGCTACCACAAAAGTATATATTATATGCGAAAAAGGACGTCGTATACAAAAGTTATACTTTTTTCATCGAACAATGTGTGGTTAACAAAAATTGGACGGTTTGCATAATTCCCACAATTTAGAAACATGAAAAGGATATGATCGATTTCAATTATGAAATATTATTATTAGCAGTTATCTGAATATAATTGTAGTTAAAAGAAGGCTACATTATAAAAAAAAAATAAAAGTAACGTGATAATCGGAGCTGCAAAAGTGATATAATAATAATCAGAAAAAAGACATGGCTCCATATTAATATATAGATGGATATATGATATATTAACCCAGGATCTCATCCTATGGCTCGACCCACCTGTGTGGCCCATGTAGGCCTCTTTTTCCTTTTTTTTGACACATTTTACATTTAAATTTTATAATAAATACATTACAATTGAAATACTTTAATGAGAAATTTACTACATTTTTTAAATATATCACTGATCTTATAGATTTTTAAATTCTAATTAACAAGTAAACATAGAACAAGATAAAATTAAAATTTTTAATAATAAACTTCAAATATTTTATTACATAAAAAACCTTAAAATTCAAATATTGTTTACATAAATTTATATAGCCGATAACTAGGTAGTTTTAACACTTAAACTTTAAAATTTTAAAACATAACAACACAAACAAACTATTCATTAATTTGCATTACCCAACATTTCAAGACAAATTTTTTTTCTAAAAAAAAAGTCAAAAAGTGCTACAGGCAGGCTGCTTTAATTATAGCCAAAAAATTTTTAAATTTTTTTTTCACGGACCAGTGGGCTAACCGCGGGCCTGACATCTCTGAAGCGGCCCGTGACTCAAACCGACTGGTTATGGGCCGCCCTCGGTCCCTTGCTCTTCTGCTCCGGCCCGCCCATCTTTACAACTCTAGCTCACATAACCCCTAAAGATTTAGAAACATAAAAACGATAGGATCGATTTCAAATATAGAGTATTATTTTAGCAGTTATAAGAATATACTTTTAGTTAAATTAAATTAAATTGCATAAAATAGAAGGAGGCAACATTAAAAAATTAAAGTGATGTAATTGAAAAAGATATAGCTCAAGAGGCAACATTATAAAGAGGTTAAATGAGTGGTGTAGATTTAAAAATTGAGTGGTGACTCTCTCTCTCTCTCTCTCCATCCAAATTCAAGATGTTAAACCCAGATGTTCCACTCTTGTTAACGGCCAAATACATGAATTGCTTTTTGCTTTTGTAACTTAATTTGATTCTTTCAATTCAAGGTATTAGTATATGGTGATACTATATATCATATATGTTTCCCCTCTTAAATTCAAGAAATTAGTATATGCTACAATTCAATTTGTCCTGCTTAATTGTTGACTAATTGTATATCCATGCGTTGCGCGGAATAGAATAATTAAACAAAAAAATGCTTGATAACTTAAAGAATCAAATATTCACAATTTTATTCTGTATTACTCACTCATTTATACATATTACTAGTAATTACAATTTTATTACGTACAATTCTTTCGCTTAAATTGAATTAATGTAAAAGTTTTGAATCTGATTTAATTTTAACTACTTTCCATTCTAAAAAAATTAAAAGAATTTTTTTATTTTTATTCTAAATCATCATCATCAAGTATTATTACTATTATATCATCTCAACTTAAATTTTTACCAATATATAAATTCCCACAACAAAATAATAAATTAAGTAATTGAACAAATATATAGCCATAGGTTTTATTTTATGACATGTGATTTATTATATTGAATTTAATTAAAGTAAAAGTTTTCAAATTGATTAATTTTACTTCTTTATTATTATTATCATTATGACATCAATCTCACGAATAACATCAATCTCACGAATAAAAATTTAATCGAAATGATAAGAAAGTCCCAATAGCCCATGACTTGAAATTTGTCTGTCAACTATTAAAATTTTGAAGATATATAAAATATTTGAAGATAGCCTAAAAACTAATGGAATAAATATACCAAACATTAATGAATAACAAATATCATAAGATTGGAGATTAATTTGAAATTTAATTAAGAATGTGAATATATATATATATATAAAGATTGGAGATTAACTTGCAATCTCCAAACTTATATACGTATAATATATATATATATATATTAATATATATGAGAATGTATCTACGATTGAAAGCATATAAAATAAAAGCATATATAAGCGGGAGAGTAGATATATATTTATATATATATATATATTTAGTTATTATTTTATTTTTATTTTTAGAAAATATCTCAACTTGAAAGTTCAAACCCGATATATAGCTTCTATTATGTGTGTGTATACATATATATTATAATTACATATATTATATATATGTGTATAAAATAAAAACATATATATATAAGATATTAGAAATTTAATTTGAACCTTAATTAGTTGGACATGTGTATATATATATTATTATTAAAATAAAATAAATAAAAAAGGGGCATATATAAGTATTATAGTGGTTTTGGTAGGAAAATTTGTCTATTGCCACTATCTTAATTTAATATATATATATATATATTTATATGCTAAGATTTCATCTGACAAGAACACCAATTGTTGGAAATTGGCGGAGTGCGGTGGAGTGGGATGAATTGAGCTGCTGAATTAGGAGCGGAGGTGGGGTAAATGGAAGAGAGATGTGGTATGTGGTGGGAGGAGAAAAAAATTCATATATAAAAACAAGTTTTGTTTATTATTTTTTATTTTTAAAATGAGGGTTACAAATGTAACTTTATTGTAGCGCAATAATTAAAAGTATAAATTAAGTGTGGTAAACATAAAATGTGGTATAATGATAAACAATTGTAGTAGGAATATAATTCTCCTATGCCTAAGAGCACCTGCACAACTAGTGTTGGGGAAAAACCCCAAATAATGTGTCAAGTAGAAGGTGTAAATAATTTTGGGTTTTCCCCCCCAAAACCCCAAATTATGTGTCAAATAGAAGGTATAAAAACCTATATTTTGAGAGGGGGAGGGTAAATGAGGGGTCAAAGTAGCTTCCCCCCCCCCCCCCAACTCTCACTCCTCTTCAATTCAATAAAATACTCTTTTTTCCACTTTCACTCCCCTTTCACTCTAATAAAATACAGTCACGTGTTCAATTCATATCCCTTCTCCCCAAAAAAACTTTTTTCCTTATACATTATTTGTAGATAGGTTTTTTCTCTTTGATTTTTTCCTCTTGTTTTTTCTCCTACTATTAACCTTTCTCAAAGTAACTCTATATGGATAGGTAGACAAAAGAAGACGCGGTTTTAGGTAATTCTTTTGACTCGCTTCCATCTGTTACCATACATATTAGGATATGGTCAGTTTCTTGAAACATGAATCGTTTGTATTGATCCTTCAATCCCAAACATTTTTTGGATGTTTAATATATAGTATTAGACTGCACCAAACTGGATTAAAAGAGAAAAAAAGGAAGTATTACCTCTGTTTTATGTTAATGTATATTCATTTATTTAAATTCTTGACAACCATGTGCAGGTACAGTATTTGGGCTTTTATCCCTTGTTATTGGAGTAACTTGGGTATATCTTAGCATGGAGAAAAGGAAGCTCATAAAACTCAGGCAGAAATTTTTCCTGCAAAATGGTGGTCTGCTATTGAAACAACAAATCTCTTACAAGCAGGGTAATGTGGACTCAACGAAAGCTTTTACAGCAGAAGAGTTGGAGAAAGCTACAGATAATTATGCAGATGATAGAATCCTTGGTCGAGGTGGTTATGGAACTGTTTATAAAGGAACCTTGCCCGATAAACGTGTAGTAGCCATTAAGAAGTCCCGAATGATGGATCAGAGTCAAATAGAACAATTCATTAACGAAGTGGTTGTTCTTACACAGATTAACCATCGAAATGTAGTGAAGCTTCTGGGATGCTGTTTAGAGTCAGAGGTTCCTCTACTAGTTTACGAGTATGTTTCTAATGGAACTCTCTTTGAACACATCCGGGGTAAAGGGGAGTTGAGTTGGTTATCATTGGAGAATCGTTTGAGGATAGCCACAGAAGCTGCTGCTGCAATTTCATATCTTCATTCAGCAGCCACTATACCTATAATTCACAGAGATGTCAAATCTGCCAACATCTTATTGGATGAATATTACACTGCAAAGATATCTGACTTCGGTGCTTCGAGGTTAATCTCCTTTGACCAAACAGAAGTGACTACATTAGTACAAGGGACATTGGGATATTTGGATCCCGAATACTTCCATACAAGCCAATTGACAGAAAAAAGTGACGTTTATAGTTTCGGTGTAGTTCTTGCAGAACTTTTGACTGGGAAAAAACCCATTGACATGGAAAGAAGCCAAGAAGAACGAAACCTGACCACATACTTTCTAATGTCAATGAAGGAAAAACACCTGTTTCAGATTCTTGAGCCTCGAGCGGTGAGGGAGGGATCTCTAGAACAGCTCCAAGCAATTGCTCAGCTTGTCAAGAGATGTCTCAACCTCAATGGTGAAGATAGGCCAACAATGAAGGAAGTGGCTATGGAACTTGAAGGCTTAAGGAAGTTTACCACACACCCTTGGACTCATCAACCAGAACATGAAGAATCTGTGGGATTAATGAATCAGAATGAAGCATCGGACCTTTACGCAGCTCCAATGACCTCAACAGACCTTTACACTGTTCCAATTATCTCTTATACCAACAACGAGGAGTTATCTGGAGAATACAATACGGGCAGGAGTCAAATCATGTTCCATCACATAAACAGCCCTCGATAATGGAAATATAGGCCTTTCTTGGTATTTCTGTACTTGTATTCTAATGCTTCACTTTGTTTGAGCCTCTTAAGCTTGATTCTGTAATTCCTGTATTTTTTTTTCAAGATATCCATTTTCCCAAAGTTTATTGAACTAGATTGCAGAGCTATAGCTCCCCAGCTTCTTGATTTCAAAGTTCAAATATCACTGTAATTTTTAGCCACTGAATGTTGAAATTCCTCTGATTTCCTTCAATTTGGTTCATTCTTTTTGGCCATTATAACTAATAGATGACGCCTAGCAGAGAAGTCACCCTTCTGTTTTCTAATAGAGAGTGGCATACTCTAGTAAGCAGAATCCCTTTTTCCTTTAGTTTTCGTTTCAAAAAATTCAATTAGTGAAAATCTGTATGCGGTGTGCATGGTTCCATTTAAATTATAAGTTCGATTTGAAGATGCACAAGCCTGTTTGGGCAGTTTTCCAATTCATAGTAATTCTCCTTCTCTGGCTTTTCTTACGTTGAATGCAAGAGTAAGCTGTATTGCAATAGCCGGCAGTAATTTTTAGTGATGAAGCAGCCAGCAAAACTGCTCTTCCGATCTCTCTGACGAATGAGAATGTTTAAAAGCCTGGGACACACAATAATTCAGGAGAGTCAGACGGTGGATACTTGATGGTGGTATTTTTTTTAAAATTTTGGGTTTAGGGATATTAGGATTCAAATGCATGGTAATCGGATGACTTTTATCACTAGAAGTCTAGAACTGGCTGGTGGAGGCTGCATGAGGAGGATTAAACAATTAGAGAAGGGAAAGCAAGAGACAAAGTCAATCTTGAGACGGCGACTCAAGTGAAGTAGATGGCGTATGATCTAGCAAGGTAGTATGAATCACGGGCTAGAAAGTAGAAGGCGATGGAGAGACCGGAAGCAAAGGTGCATGTAGAATGCATTGCGCGGTCATAGATAAAGGGTGGGTTGTTGGACAAAATAAGTCTCAGCAAAGATGACATAGTAACAAAAACCATCGTTTGATTTTTTAGGATTAATCCCGGAAATATCAGCATAAAGAATAAAGGGAATACACCAGAGGCAGAAATTATTGGAGTCAACAACAAGGAAATGAAGAAAACATAGCTTCATTGAGTGGATAATCAGACTTACGTCACAGTAAAGACCTATAAAGAAATGCACTCTTCTTGTCACAAAATAGTCAAGGTGGTGGCTGTAATTTGATCCATTAGACTTATCTATGGCTGTTTTTAACAGCTGAAGTGCACTCTAAAATACGGCTAAAATGTGAGTTCTGTGAGTAAGGTAAATAGCAGCAAGCCGGTCAAGAAATAGAGACAAAAGCAGGGGGAAGAGTTAACTCAACTTAGCTGCACACATGTCAGACTCATTTTATCATATACTTGAAATAGGCAATACCCTAATGGATGATTCTAACATTATGCATAATTGATACAAGATCTTATTGTTACTTTAAGCAATTTTTTCTCTTAATTTTACGCTAAAATCATTTTCATTGATGCTTGACTTCTCTCTCATTCAAATACAGAACATGACTGCCTCTACTGCCACATGGGTTGGATGGATTTTGACCCATTCAATGTCAACCCTCACATTTTAGCCCAACCATTCTAAGTATTATTTGAAGTATATTATCCAAGTATATGATTCTTTTTTTTTTCTTTGATCATTACAGCATATAATAGAATGAACTAATTCCCCTTTTTCCCATAATTTTTTTATGAAGGTGTTAAAATGTGTTATAGTAAAAAGTTCGTTAAGTCCTGATCAACACACCATCACAGTTCGGTTATGCTAGTCTCTTCAAAGAAAAAGTTGAAAATGTACTAATTATTATATGGCTACTTCACCATGCCTTGGAAATGTGGCTACTTAAAGGCCATTTCCTGAACTTCTTCTGGTACAATTCAGTGAACATGTTTCTGCATTATGCCTTATTCTATTTCCTGTTGTTGCTTCCATTGGCACTAGCGGCGCCACCAAATGCCACTACCACTGGCATAGTCCCAAATAGCCGGTCCATTGCCACTGCTGCCAACATCACTAAACCTGGTTGCCAAAGCAAGTGCGGGAACTTAACTGTTCCATACCCATTTGGCATTGGCTTGGGAGCAGACTGCTCCATTGCTTCATGGTTTGATGTCAACTGCAGTACTTCGTTCAATCCTCCACGACGCTCTTCCGATCTCGGCTCTGGAAACCTAGAAATTCTTGACATCTCGGACGATGAAATAAGAATCAAGAGCTGGGTGGCTGCACGTTGCTACAACAGGTTCGGTCAGTTGACCCGCCGGAATACTGCATACATTGATTTAACAGAGTCATCGCCTTACAGCTTTTCGGATTCTAACAAGTTTACCATCCTGGGGTGTGATGAATTTGCATTGATATACGGAACAATAGGCAGGAATTTCACCACTGGATGTGTGTCTCTTTGCTCGAAAAGCACAGATTTAATCGAGGGGGAGTGCTCAGGGATTGGTTGTTGCCAGACATCAATTCCAAAGGGTTTGAAGAGGTTTGATTCTGACGTTGGAAGTCTCAGAAATCACACACGTATTTGGTGGTTTGATCCTTGTGGCTATGCCTTTCTTGGAGATCAAAGCAGCTACAGGTTCCGTAAGTCAGACCTTTTTGATCCAACCTTTCAAAACAGGACTAGTGAAAGTGTTCCTTTGGTGCTTGATTGGGCAATTAGTAAGCAGAGCTGCTCAGAAGCTCAGAAATCCAACAATTATTCCTGTATGGCGAATACTACCTGTGTTGATTCTGACACTGGTCTTGGAGGATACCGATGTAGATGTTTAGAAGGATACGAGGGGAATCCTTATTTAAGTCCCGGCTGCACAGGTATATGTTTGTTGTTCTGTCTTAAAAGATACTGAAACTTTCCTTCCTAGTAAAGGACTAACTTTTAAGTTTTCTTTGGGGACAGATGTTAATGAATGCTCGAATAATCCATGTGATGAACGTGGGATTTGTACAAATACTTTTGGAAGTTACAACTGTTCTTGCCCTGCTGGATATTCAGGCGATGGCAAGAAAGAAGGCAAGGGTTGCATTGCTCAGAATTCTCAGTTTCCAGTGATCAAATTTGCATTAGGTATTGAATTTGGGCATTTTCAGTTGGATTCATTTGTCTAATCAATGCAAGGGTCACTTGGTGAAGTTGATCACCATATGTTTGGATTTGGTATTAATATAAGACATTTACGATGATTGCAAGACTGGGGTTCGGTTTCTTGGCTTCAATCATTGCTATAAGTTGGCTGTATTTCAGCATCAAAAGAAGGAAACTCATCAAACTGAGAGAGAAATTCTTCCAGCAAAATGGTGGGGTGCTGATGAAGCAGCAAATTTCTGCAAATGAGGGTAGTACAAGCTCGACTAAGATTTTCACTGCAGAGGAGCTCGAGAAGGCCACCAACAATTATGCAGAAGATCGCATTTTAGGACGAGGTGGTTATGGCACGGTTTATAAGGGAATTTTGAGTGATCATCAAATAGTAGCAATCAAAAAGTCAAGAATAATGGATCAGAGTCAAATCGA
>CAVNYN010259771.1:0-21438 GCA_963692815.1 Nyctanthes arbor-tristis
TGCAGAGATGCAGATTTGGTTAGGCGGATAGGGGAGGTGACAGCTCTCGAAGTCAGGGCAAGTGGGTCTCAGTATGCCTTTGCTCCATGTGTTGCTGTAAGTTGAACATTTATCGAGAAATGGATTTGTTTAGATTCTTATTCAGCCTAAAAACTATTTTGGTTCCTCTGATTTATGAAATGTTTTGGGTTTTTTGGTAAAATGTATACTGTGAGCAATGAAATTGTTGTGGTGATTAGGATTAAGGTTGAGATTTTATGTTTTTGTACAGGAAAACACAAAATGAGCCATGCAAATGCAATGATGATCTCCGAAAAAAGGCCCATTTTATAATTCCATAGCCTGTTAACATGTTTGTATTTCTAATATAATTTGCATCCTCTGACAAAAAGAAAACCAACAGCATGCATTATCTAGATTTTACAACTGAATGTTCTTGACAAAAAGAACAACCACAGCCTGCATAATCTAGATTTATAACTGAATTTTCATTTGGAAGAGGACAAAACTTTTCCATCCTATCTTGTGAATTTGCTACTTCATTCCGCAACTTCATATTGGAAACTTCCCTCCCATTTATGTATGTGTTAGACGGTAACTTGATGCAAAGTTTCTTTCTCCAAAGGTGCTTTGTGATCCTGTTGCTGTATACACCTAAACAAAGTCTCAGGTCGGATGGGTAGCTTAGTTGTTTATCTGTGTCATTTGCATGCTCATTCACTCCAGAATCCTGTTTGAAGTAAAATAGTGTTCCTGCTGGGTATGCAATAGCATGAAATCCTTTAGACACTGTATCTGTTACGTAGGAATCTTTCAGAAACTAATAACTCGAGATCACTTGGCTACGTCGCTTATTTGGGACGTGAGACCCTTGCACGATCACATTTGATATGATTTCTCGCCCTGGATGCGTGAGAACCTTAAGCAATTGGTGCTCCATAATCTTCACTACTCATTTATAAAAAAGTCATGCTTTCACTCCCTAACCACTTTCCAAGAAGCTTGGGCTTCAAATTCTGACAGTTCTCTTGATATTTTTCATTTCTTGATGGGTAGTTGTTCAACTCTATGTTTGATGCATGTGCATTTGATGTAAATAGAAATGTTAATGCTTGAGAAGTGAGAACGTTGATTGGTAGCGATGCGCCTTTGTTCTCTTCTCTGAGATAACATTATTCAGCAGCAAAAGTGGAATTTTTCTTCTTAGGTTAGCAGAGATCCCAGATGGGGAAGATGCTATGAAAGTTATAGTGAAGACACTGAAGTTGTCAGAAAGATGACTTCCCTTGTCACAGGCTTGCAAGGGCCACCACCTGAAGGGCATCCTAAAGGCTATCCTTTTGTTGCTGGAAGGTAAAAGAGAAATGATTTGCATTCTTTCATGGGTACAACTTGTCACTATCTTCTCAGTGCGCATCTTGACCATTACTTTGATATGAACATGTGCATTAACTGTAAGTGCCTAAGCAAATAAAGGAAGATTACGCGGATTTAAAATTTTTAACCTCAGAAAGATTTTCCTCTAAAATCCATTTGATATTATATCATTGAGGAAACTCAAGCAGAAAATGCAAAATGTTGCATTTCTAATTTTCTGTATATAATCTTCGATGCTCCAAAATCTGTCTCTTTCTTTCCAGACAAAATACTTGCACATTGCACCATTTCAAAAAGGTAATTCCATTTTGGTTCTAATTGTAAGATATTTAAACATTAATCACTTTTCTGTCTAGGGATCCAATTAGTTTCTCCTCAACTGATGCAAAAATTATTTAGCTAATTTAGCCAATTGATTCCAGAAAGAATGTTATGGCGTGTGCCAAGCACTTTGTGGGTGATGGTGGGACTGAGAATGGCATCAATGAAGGAAATACTATGACATCATATGAGGAATTGGAGAGGGTCCACATGGCACCATATCTTGATTGTATATCTCAGGGAGTTTGCACTGTAATGGCATCCTACAATAGCTGGAATGGAAGTAAACTGCATACTCACCATTATCTTTTAACAGAAATTCTGAAAGATAAGCTGGGATTCAAGGTAAAGAAAATTAAATCTTCGAAGAGTTATGCAAAAGCTCTCTCCCACCCCCTTATGTTCTAAGAAGACTGTAGAGTGATTTCCGATGAACATGTTCTAGTATCTCTCAGTTCAAAAAAGGTACCTGATTGCAATACACGTGATATAAAAACAAGTCTCCCTTATTTCTATACTTTTCTTTTTCAGCTACATTTGTTAATTGTATTTGATTTCCAAAAGAACAAGTTGCGGGTTAGTATGTTGATTCGCTGTACATTGGCACATCTAGGGTTATTCGTTAATTTAAGTTCATTGGACCAGTTAAATGGGCGTTTGTTTCTCATAAAATCTATAAATTTACATACAATTTATGAACTCAATCAATGACAACCACAAATGTTGGGGTACCCACCACTGTCTTTAACTACTAAATTTTCAATGGCAGTCTGGCAGATTCTGTGGGAACCATGAAATCCCGACCATTGGTTCTACTAATTATAAATTCATAAAATTAAATTATATTATGGGGAAAAATTCAACCAATAAATTTGGGGTGTATTCCAATATAAACTTGATAATACAAATTTATTTCATTTTCTACAAAACGCATGAGTCCACTTTGTATAACCACATTTTGATCTAGGTTGCATGAAAAATTCTAGAATATGGTTGTGTTTCCTTCTCTTTGCAGTATATTGATTCACTCAAGCCTGTTAGAGTTTTTAACCTAATTTCTCCGAAATGGGAATAGTTGCCGCAGAAAGTGTGAATTATCATCTACGCAATATTTCACTGCAGGGCTTTGTGATTTCGGATTGGGAAGGGCTGGACAGCCTGTATATTCCTTATGGCTCAAACTACTCTCAGGCTGTTTTGTCCACCATTAATGCAGGAATTGATATGGTGCATACTAATTATATTGATTCATGAAGCCTTGTACAATTTGGAGCTGCTTTATGTCACTTGTCTACGTTTGCTACACGTGTTTTCAAGGTCATGGTTCCTATTAGGTTTGAATTATTTTTGGAAGAATTTCTGTCACATGTGGAATCTGGGGAGATAACGATGGCCAGGATTGATGATGCTGTTGAGAGGATTCTTAGATTTAAATTTGTTGCTGGAGTTTTTTAGCATCCCTTCAGTGATAGATCTTTACTGGATATTGTTGGTTGCAAGGTATTTCTCCTTCTATATGCAACTCATTTACATATCTACAATTCTAAGTGTCAAGATGAAAGAACGAAGTATCCTTGTTGCTTTCCACATCAATCTAGTTCTGCATTTATCTCTTACTAGAACTGCCTCTAATTGCAATGTGAAGTAACTAAATAAGTAAACTTTCTGATGATTCATGGTAGCTTTAGCATGTTGAATCAATTAAAAATTTGATTCAATTGTTGTTTTAGTTTAAGAAAAACGTTTTACAATTCATAAATGGATATTAAAACGTGCCATCTTCCTAGCTTCTTGTAACTTTTGATGTGAGTCAATAATGCTGAACCTGGCTGCTTTATAGGTTGACCAAGCAAGCATGCCTTACCCCATTTCTTAACACACAGTAAGAGCTTAAGGACGAAGCGTTATCAGTTTTGGAGCTATTATTATGTTTCTCTTCAAATATCTGAATACACTTTTTATGGGGAATATGATCAGTTGGCTATTGTGAGGCATGTAGTTGTAATGAGAATTATATTTCTTAATCATTTCTGTTCTTTCAGCCACATAGAGAATTGGCACGTGAAGCTGTTCTCAAATCCTTGGTTTTGCTAAAGAATGGAAAGGATCAAAAGACACCTTTTCTCCCTTTGGACAAGAAGGCTAAGAGAATTCTTGTTGCCGGACAGCATGCTGATGATCTTGGATATCAGTGTGGAGGGTGGACATCTACATGGGATGGAACAAGTGGCAGAATCACAGTTGGTAAGTGGTTTTCTTGCTTTGCACTTTGTAAATGTTTAACTGCTACATTTCAAAATTCCTGCTTTTTTTTCTTTTTGGGAAAAAAATCATTATGACAAGGCAAAAAGGTAAGTCTACAGCTCAACTAGTAAGAAAGATAAAAAGAAAATGGTTAATTTTGGTTTTGGATTCATAGTATTTAAGGCTTTTTGCATTGAGCTATAAATCGTTTGATATGTTAGGCACAACTATTTTGGATGCAATCAAAGAAGTGGTGGGGGGGGGGGGGGAACAGAAGTGACATACGAGCTTACTCCGTCCCCAGAAACATTCTCTGGCCAATTTTTCTCGTATGCTGTTCTAGCTATTGGTGAAGCTCCATACGCTGAAACTGGCGGTGACGATCCAGAGCTCAAAATTAAATTTAATGGCCCAGAATTGGTAAGCTTAGTTGCTGATCATATTCCTACCTTAGTAATCTTAATTACTGGAAGGCCTTTGGTATTGGAGCCATGGCTCTTGGAGAAGATAGATGCTCTGGTTGTTGCTTGGTTCCCTGGAAGTGAAGGCCAGGGAATCACAGATGTTATCTATGGAGATTACGATTTTCACGGACAACTTCCGCTGACATGGTTTAGGAGTGTTGATCAACTGCCACTGCATATTTTAAAACAGAATTCATATGTCCCCTTGTTTCCTTTTGGTTTCGGGTTAACCTATGAAAACAAGGGGGATTCTAACTGAACTGATGATATATGTTGCCATATTCAGCATTCTTGGTTGAGCTGTAGTGCGATTTGTTCAGAATCAGTGAAGAAAACAATGTTGGATTTGTGTTTTTGTTGTATAGTGATACCCGGGTCTCAACACAATCTTACTAAGAATTGTGCTACTTGAACAAAACAATTTACAAAAACTTAAACAAAACTGACACATGGCATTATCCTGTTTTTCAACACATTACATTACTTTTTCATCAATGATTATCACGTGGTCTAAATCTCTATTTTATCACCATTTTTGTCTACTCATTTGTCCAACTAATGGCCATATCCATTGGGACGAATTGGAGGACACTTCGTTTTTGTCTACTCATTTGTCCAACTAATGGCCATGTCCATTGGAACGAATTGGAGGACGGACATCTGGCTGTTCGAGGATTTTTTTTCCCATTTATTAAAATTTTGTTCTAGCCTTTAGTCTTTCATTGTTCTGAAACCTACTGTTGTAACTTTCACAGTTGAAATAAAAAGAATAAAAGCACTTTCTATTTAAGGCTTGTTCTTTTGATTTGTTTTCTCCGACGTTTATATCTTCTTGATTTTGGGTACCAATTTGATCTCTTAATATGCAAAATTGATTATGTTTGCATCTTTGTGCAAATGGAATACTAACACGTGTAAGGGTCTAGTTAATTGATTAATTTAAAATTTCTGTCTAGGTATTATATTTTCATTTGTCTGGAGAGTGTTGGAAGTTTTTCCACGCTATGTTTGATGTTCCCCTTGCCACTAGTTTGATGTTATGTTATTGTTCAAAACTTTTTTCTTTTTATTTTTTGATATATCTTTTTTTTTTTTTTAAGCTATGTGTAATATTTTTTGATATATCTTAAGATTCCAAATTCGGCTACTCATTTTGTAAGAGGCTACTTTCTTGTCCTTTATTATTTGTCCATGCCCTTGTGTTTTATATTTGTAGTTTATTGTTATATATTAACATCAAACTCTACATTTATGAACGAAAGAATCATTGGAAAAAAAGGTGAAACGCGTTGTTAACCTTATCGTGACTTAAATGTGTTAATGAGTCCAAGAGTGGACTTGTATTGCTCTGGCACTTGCAATGAGATCCTCCCAATCAAAAAGGAAAACAAAAGAAAAAATCTCCAAACTTCATAGAATTCCACAATAGAAAACAAAAGCTGGGAAGGGACTACAAATGAAAAAATCACAGTAATAGAATTTAAATGCGTACGTAGTTTGCCTGATAAACACATTCATGAATCCCATCCGCATTAATTACAAGAAAATATAATTCATTTTGGAGTCATTTACCAGAAATTTGCCCTTGAACATATGAAAACTAATTTATTTTATTTTATTTTTAATGTGGTTGAACATGAATGTCGACTTGTTGGCTGAATTTTTAACAAAAATTAAGTTGGGGTGAATGGCCGCTTAATTCACCATTTAGACCACTTATTATTAAACACATTATTATACACATTATTTATGTCAAATTCTTCAAAAATTACAATCTCCAACCTCCCCTTAATTTGTCAACTACCCAATTACAACTATATATTTAAAATCTCTTTAAATTTTCACTACTCATTATATCTCTATCCTTCCTCATTATAATTTCTCCATAGTAGCTGTGAAATCGTTTGATTCTCATTATTTGTGCAAAATATGGAGAGCTTATAATAATGAGAGAAGATATAATGAGTAGAAGACATAAATGTGTGATTTTACCCTAGGAGTACTGGACACTCGATACTCCTGACCAATAAAAAATTGAGTAATGTTATTTAGCACAACGAGTATTTGACATCATATCAAGGTGACATTAAATGATAAATTGAATTAAGTGGATTATTTATTTATTTTCACATATCATTTAATGTCATATTAGATGTTATTTAGATTGGTGCCAAGCACAACTTGTATAGCATTATTTTATAAAAAATTCACGTGTGGGATTCGGAGTCCAAATTAAATAACAAATTGGGGCCCCTTGAATTCATATGTAAATTCCTAATTGGCTAGTTCACAGTACTCCTAGAGTACCATAATTTTTTCTGTGATTAAATTGTTTAGTTGTTAAATTAAAGGGTAAGTGGAAATTATAACTTTCAGAGAATCTGACCACATTAATGAGTATTTAATCTTATGATAAACGTCAAGTAATTATGCATATTATAAAAGGGATCAGATTATGGCCTGCACTTAGAGCTCTTTCAGCCTTCGGGGAATCCTATGTTTAATAACTTTGTTCCCCTCAATTGGTTTCAAGAAAAAATTGTACTATTTAAGGTTTCTATATAACTCAATTTGGTTAATAGCAGAGGTTGTTTTGAAGGATTTTGAAGTCTACCAAGTTGCTAAAACATCAGGTTAGTTCTGTTAATCTCACATTATTTGCATGTTTAGTGAGACGGCCTGGGAAATGACTAATATATAATTGTCTTAAATTAAATGAATGCCGATATTATTCAAGTTCCCAATTATTTAAGATTTTGATTTACAGGACAGAGTGAAATCTTCAGAAAATGGAAGATACAGAATCCAGAGTACACCCTCTAGCCATTGAAGACCAAGACGATGACTGTACGAAAGACGGGACAGTTGATTATCGGAACAGACCGGCTAACAAGAAGAAGACAGGCAACTGGAGAGCCTGTCCTTTTATCCTAGGTTAGTGTTTTCATTCTTAATTCTTCCGAACAAAAGCATTTCTGAGATAACAGTACTACTTCTGCTTGCTGAGAAATGGAATTTTTTACTTAGGAAATGAATGTTGTGAAAGATTGGCATACTATGGAATGAGTTCCAATCTTGTTATCTATTTCACAAACCAACTCAATCAACACAGTGTTACTGCTTCGAAAAATCAGTCGAACTGGTCAGGTACCTGCTATGTTATGCCATTAGTTGGAGCATTTCTTGCTGATGCGTACCTGGGAAGATATTGGACCATTGCCAGCTTTTCGATCATCTATGTCATTGTGAGTTTGACTCGCTCTTTCTTTTGCGCGTGTTCCCGACTTGAAACTTAGGGAGAATAAAGCTTGGTTTGTTCTGATTGTTGTGTTCTTCAACAGGGGATGACACTATTGACATTATCAGCAACAGTTCCTGGCCTGAGGCCAACCTGTGTAGAGAAAGATGTCTGCACTGCAACACATACTCAAACAACAGTCTGTTTTCTTGCACTCTACCTTATAGCACTCGGGACCGGTGGGATTAAGCCGTGTGTCTCGTCCTACGGTGCAGATCAATTCGATGACACTGATGAGGCTGAAAAGAAGCACAAGGGTTCCTTCTTCAATTGGTTTTATTTTTCAATCAATGTTGGAGCTCTTGTTGCCTCTTCTGTACTGGTCTGGATTCAGATTAACATTGGTTGGGGATGGGGATTTGGTGTTCCTGCTGTGGCAATGGCTATAGCTGTGGCCTTTTTCTTTTCCGGTACTCGATTGTATCGGTACCAGAAACCCGGTGGCAGCCCTCTCACGCGGCTCTGCAAGGTGATTGTTGCCTCCCTGAGAAAATATCGAGTGAAGGTACCTGACGACAAATCTCTTCTATACGAAACTCAAAATGCAGAATCTGTTATAGTTGGCAGCCGCAAGCTTGATCACACAGATGAACTTCGGTACGTGCCATTTAACCATTGAAGTCTTATATCTAGTCTAACCTACTAAAACGTGACATCCAATTATGAATTATGCTTCTAACATCTTTGAGTTTCAGTTTCTTTGATAAGGCTGCAGTAACATTACAATCAGATTACAGAAAGGACTCAATAGATCCATGGAGACTTTGCACTGTTACACAAGTTGAAGAACTGAAATCAATTATTCGGTTGCTTCCTATATGGGCAACTGGGATTGTGTTCTGCACCGTGTATGGACAAATGGGAAGCTTATTTTTGTTACAAGGAGAATACATGAATACAAAATTGGGTAATTTCAACATCCCAGTAGCGTCCCTCGGCATTTTTGACACACTCAGTGTCATTTTCTGGGTTCCGATCTATGATCAGATCCTGATTCCAGTAGCAAGAAAATACACAGGCCATAAGAATGGTTTGACACAGTTGCAGCGTATTGGAGTTGGACTGTTCATATCGATCTTTGCTATGATATCTGCAGCAATATTAGAGATAGTTCGACTTGGAATTGTACGAAGGCACAACCTGTACAACACAAAACAAGTACCCATCTCGATATTCTGGCAAATCCCGCAGTATTTCATCATAGGATGTGCAGAAGTGTTCACAAACATAGGACAACTTGAATTCTTCTATGAACAAGCACCTGATTCTATGAGAAGTTTGTGTGCAGCCCTATCTTTGACAACTGCTGCTGTGGGGAGCTATGTGAGTTCCTTGTTACTGACTATTGTAACAGATATCAGTACTAGGAATGGGAAACCTGGATGGATAGCAGACAATGTGAATCTTGGGCACCTCCATTACTTCTTTTTGCTGTTGGTTGTTTTGAGCGTTCTTAACTTGGGAGCTTTCATTGCGGTAGCAAAGAGATATACATACAAAAGGGCCGTGGGTACTCTTCGTTGATGACAATAGGAAGTTCAAACTACATAATACTGGACAAGTAATGTACATAATCAATACTATTTTCTTTTCTTTTTATCCTGTTCTTTGCTGTACAAGTAAAAGCTTCAGGCAGGTGGAAATCACGTGCCTAAAAGCATCACTTGTCAAGTGTTCCCGTACCATTGCAGCAATCTGAGAGCTTTTGTTAAGATAGAAAAATACTGTAGCTTATTCTACAACAACACAGCTTCCAATTCATACCCAAAACCTCTGTGGCAAGAAGATATGCATTTGGTACAATATGAAAAGCCTTTCCCATTTTGAACCGCCTAAATATCATCTTTCAAGTTCTTGATCTTCAGTGGCATCCCGTTAACAATTATATAATAGAATGCTCTTAGATACCATTAACACTGTATTTGCTCTCACATTCCCTCTCTTAACAAGAAAGTTCACTGGCATTCTTGGAATTCCACTATTACATTGTTTAGTAAGTTCACAAGCACAAAGCATGAGGCCAAAAAAGGGCAAATCTTTCACAATTTAGGGAGATCTGAAACATTATACTTGAAATAATATCATTATACAGACAAAAAAGATCCGAAGTAGGAAGCTGTTAAATAAACAAAAGAAATAAACCGCAAAAACTGTATTACTGTATTTCAGAAAATGCTACAATACATGGAAATACATGGTTACACTTACTAAGCTACTCAGTTCGAAAATTTGTCACAAGTATGGCTTAATATAAGCAGAGAACTGTCTAACTTCAGTTCAATTCAAGCGCAAAACAGCCCTAGTGATTGAATTTGAATTCTCCAGTTTAAATTTTCCACCCTTTGTGCTCTTCAAACTTCTCAATGGTGTCATATAGAATGGCAGTACACCATTGTCAAGATCCATTGATGAATATTTGGAACCCCTTTTTCTCTCTAGCGTGAACTCTTCCCTGTCCTTATAACCACGTACACCACTGATATCAACACTACCCCTACCATTACTAGATCTTAGGATTTCACAGGAATTTCTAGAACCAACAACGATCCCACTGTTATCCACACTCCTCCTCCTACTGCAACTTGATCCGGGTACTTCACATGAATTTCTTGAACCAACAACACTGCTACTGCGGGTGAGCTTCCAACTTGACACTTCTTTCACTTGTCCATCGACCTCTTTCCCTTGCTTCTCACTGGCGGCATCAGTTGAGCTGTCGATTATGTTGCCTTCAAAGCTTTCACACTTATTTTCACAGTTCTTGGGTTTGAAGCTAAAGACATTGCGCACTTTGCGCCATCTAACTGACTTCTTTGGCACATTAAAGTTACCAGCATTATCAATAGCAGCACTTCTTCGAGAAATGGATCCAACCTTCTCCAAACCATCGTCTTTAATGGAATTCGTATGCCAATCTTTCAATTCCCTCTCTGTGATAACCAACTTCAAGTTAGCAGGAGACGCTCCCTGATCCTCTAAGCCTATCGTTTTCTTCCCAAAACTCCTGACAGAGCTCGACCTATCAAAGCTACTACGCATCATGGAAGAAGAATCCGAATTAGAGTTACCTGACCCACCAGAGCTAGTCTCATCCTCCATTATGGAATGCATTGGCCCATCAACGGATAACCTTTGATTCTCAAATCTGTTGCCACTATTCAAGATCCCATTCTCCACAACGGAGAACATCGGAGCAAGACGTGGAATAGTCCTAGCTATCATGTACCCATCCCACGAAGCCCGTGGCTCATCAAATGAAATCCTATCAGCATCAACCGAAAACCTTGGTTCAGTGTCACAAGATCTTCTCCCCACAACCTCCGGTTGAGTTTCCCTCGATTTTTGCCTGCTGGAAACCACATCATTGCAGCCATGGCTACTGGCCGTCTTGCAGCTACTGTTATTCGACATCTTCATCTTATTCTTCTGTCTCCATTTCTGCAATTTCTTGGTGAAAACAGAAGCTGCGCCCAATAAATTTCCAGCAATGCCTTTCAAATCCTTAGATTTATTATTCTTATCTGGAAATTCGAGATCTATGTACTCTTTCATTGTCTTGAACTCTCCTTCCTCAAATTCCTCATCATTGTCACCAGCATTCACCTCTAGTGCCGCCAGAGCATTACTCGAAACCCCAGCTTCTTCACCAGTTCTCGTCTCTTCACTCAACTCGATCACCGTATAAGTAACTCTTGAAAGCCCCAAATTCTTCGATTCAACTTTAGAGCAGCCACCGGATCCATTCTTCTCGTCATCATCATTAAACAAATGAGCCAACGAGTTTCGATCCGACCTCACATCGCATGACTTGCGGCGCTGATCGGTGAAACTGCTACAGGAAGCTTCACATTTCGAAGTGGACACCGACCTGCAGCGACGGAGCTCTGCCGAGAACGAAGCGGCGACGGCGGTGGTAGTATTACTTGCGGATGAATCCAGACCGGAGAGGCGTTCCCGAAGGCAAGAAGCGCAAATACCGGTGACAGGTTCATGAGGATGGCGGTAACAAGGGGAGAGCCGACAGGTACGGATCGGGGTTCGAGTTCGGGTATGGGTATGGCTTTGGGATTCGGATTTGAGAGTCATTTGGAGCTGCAGACAGGAAGAGTGTTCCGTGACAGTATTTATAGGCCGGGCGTGTGTGTGATAAGGGAGATAGCAAGAGTCACAGTGTGATGGGGAGATAGAAAGAGACTGATGTATTATTATCTATTAATAGAATAATATAATAATATAATAATATTTCCAGAGCTGGAGAGGAGCATCCTAGGAAGTGGCAAGTAAGCCATGACAAAAACCCTCGATAAACCCTCCATTAATTAAGGAATTAAAAAAAACATAACATCGATGTTTTATCGCGCTTGTTTTGGAAAACATCTGTTATTTTTTCATTGTTATTTTTGATTAATGAAGAATCTATACATGTATTTAGAAACCCCAGTTTAACAATAAATAAACTAAGTTAAAGATAACGGAGTAATTAAAGCACTAGAAATTTGTCATCGCTTTACCAGCAAATGCACCACTTCAATGTGATGGTCTTTCATGGTAGAATTGTAAGCGAATAAGATAATTTATGAAGAAAATTGAATTATTGTTGATGTTGTAGATAATGGTCATCTGTGCTTTTTTTTTTTTTGTGCAATTGTATGTGTAGGGAGAAAATTTTCTTGAGTTTTGCTACATTTACACGATTTTCTTACACAATTACACTTAGCAACATTCTATTTTTCACACATCACATCACTTAGAATCAAATCTCAATTCAATGGTCACTGTTAAATTGTGTAAAACATTTGTTTACACAATTGTATACAAGTTGTATTTTCCAAATTTCTTTGTAGTCAATGATTATAAATTAGTAAAAACTTACACAACTATGGATGCTAATCACCAACCGCAACATAGGTTAATTTTCTCCTCTATTGCATTGAAAAAGAATTCAAAAATTATCTTCTTTCATTCCAGTCCTATCATCGGATTCCACCACAAAAGCTACATACTTGCATAATCACACTTCTTTAAGAGTATAAAAAAAAATTGTGGTGAGTTTGATATAATGTGTTGGAAAAGCAGGCTATTTTTTCAATTCTATGGAAAATAAACATCTGAGGGAAATTAAAATTGTTTTTTTGGGGAAAATTTGTTTAAAAAGTTAACAAATTTTTGGTACTCTAAGAGTATCTACTTCATCCTCTGTGATCAAATCAAGAACTGCACATATGAATTTAAAGATCTCAATTTATTGTTATATATTTTAGTCCTTGAATACGCATGTAAATTTGTACTAGAAATTTATTCAAAATACAACGACATTTTTCATAGAAAACCATTCCAATCAAGGATGTACTCCTTAATAATAATAAAAAAAAAAAATGTTGAAAATATGACTGTATGAAAATTTTAACATCACCATCGCGAGGTATCACATTTAGACCTCATTTTCCTATCCTCACTTGAACATACAAAGAATTTGATGAAATGTGACCCTGCATCCAAGTTGTCGTCATTGTCAATACTCTTTCATGCAATCATAGCATCAAGAAAATTGTTATCGATAGAGCTCAAAAGGTGTGAATAATATATTGTAGGAATACGAAATAGTTTACATATATCTACGTAGATGTCAATGTACGTAGTTCAAAAAATAACAATACAATATGGTAAGTTAGTGGTATAATACTAGTTTAGACAATAGTTCAATATTGCATGTATAATTATGTTTACCGATGGGTTCCCCAATAGGGATAAAATTATAATTTTATCACTTTATTTTCTATCTTTTTAAGTTCACAATATAGGGACAAAATTGTAATTTCACATTCTTATGTAAACTTGCTTGAAATATTGGTACTCAACAACGGGAACCCATTTTACTTCTGTGGAAATATTGGTACTCAACAACGGGAACCCATTTTACTTCTGTGATTTTTATCATTACATATATTTGTAATTTGTCACATAGACCTATCCGTGTCAAAAATGGGTTCCCGTTTCTTCTGTGATTTTTATCATTACATAAATGTGTAATTGTCACATAGACCTATACGTAGCAAAAATGGGTTCCTGTTGTTGAGTACCAATAATTCCAAATGACATTAAATATGAAAATAGTTACTGAAAATGAAGACTTAAATAAACAAGTCCACTTCACTTATTCGCAATGAAAACATGACACTATACTTAAACCCATTGAAAATGAAGATTTTAGTTAGGGTATTTATATTTTTGGCCTAGCATAGTAAAGTATATTAATCCTGCTCAGCAGAGAGTTCGCCAAAATTCAATTGGGGTTGTTGAAGTTTTATGGAGTAATAATAAAACTTTGGCCCTTTCATAATTGTGTCAACTATTTCTTCAACTTTGAATGTTGTGCCTGCAAAAAAAAAAAAAAAAATTGATTTTTTGTATATTTGGTTGCCAAACAGGTAATTAATTAAAAATTAGCAATTAATTTGGATGTTCTCACTTCCCATCCAACCTGACTTGTTATGCCAAAAGATAGAATGTTTTGGCATATTGGTACAATTTTAAATTTTTGTGAGCTATTTGCAAAAATAACAATGTTTAGGGACCAAATACACTAATTACCTAAAAATAAAAGTTTAAAATAATCTGGATTGAGGAACAATAATAATTACATTTTACAAACTCATTTCATGTAGATACCATAACCCAAAAAAAAAAAAAAAAGGAATCTCATAAAATTGGGCTCCATTGCTTATCTAAAAAATAAAATAACGCATAAAAGCATTCCTTATACTAAAAACTTAATATTGATCATGTAAACATGCAATTTATAGTCTTATTATGACACCAATTATGTGGCATTTTATGACTTCTACTGACTGGAGGTGATTCATGCATGCACAACAACTAACCCCTGCCAATAAGGGTTCAGTTACTCTTTTTTTTTTTGGTTCATTTAGAAAGTGTCCCATCAGGTGACATTCAATTGGTGTTTGAAAATGTTGTTTTTCTAATGAACAATTTTATCCTTTCAAATAATTGGTTTTTGAACAATTTTATCCTTTCAAATAATTCAATTAGAATACGAGTGCATCAAATAACCATAATGACCAAATAAACAAGTTCCGTCAAGAAGGTAGGAATTAATGTGGATGCAGCATCACTGAAATGGTAAGATGACTGGTGAACTCATTACTCGTACAAAAACAAGCTTGTGAAAAAATGGCATGAGAAGAAGCATTTACGATGTCAAAAATTCCATCCGGTAGAATACACAAACAATCTTCTTGCATCACTGCTGCAATAAAGGCTTTGAGATTCCGCGTCAAAACCCTTCCGGTGTGCGAAGTAAATGAAGGTGACGGAAGATCAAATATTAAAATTTGAGTAGAAAATTACCTTACCTAGTTACCTTGATTGTTGTGCTCTCTCCCTTTACTATTTATAGCCAAACCCATGGCCGTTCTAATCACCAAGAAAACCTTTTTGAGACTTCTTGAGCCATGTTGGGCTTTCCTGGCTTCATGCGCCATTGCCATTCTAACAAAGATCCAAGTCAAAATAGTAGCAATAACAAATGTATGACACCAACGGTATTAGACAAATCGTGCATCATAATCTATATGATTTGATAAGGTGATGATGTACTTATTGTGTCACATCACTAGTAAAATTACAGCACGAGTGAAATTCTAAAGAACTATTCTAAAGAACCAAAAATGGTTTCTATTAAAGAACCATTATATTTCCAAAAGTCACTATTAGAGTACGTTTAACGAAAATATGAAAAAGAAAATATTTTCCACCTTTCATGAAAATAGCCATCGGCCTTAACATTGGTTTTGTAGAATAACTTCAGAGCACGGGGCCTCCGATGTTTGATCATTGCTAACCAAAATAGTCATCGGGCGTCATTTTATTTTTTATTTCTGAATCAGGTCAACCAAGTGCGATTGGAATGGCTTCATTAGTCTGAAATCTGAACCAAAATTGTCTGCCGGAGTATATAATGGAGAAGGCCAAAGAATTTCTCGAGAAAACTGTAACAAATGAAGAATCCGACCACGTCTCACGATTCAGATTTTCCCCTCATCGACCGCACCTCGAATCAAGCTTCTACGAGTTTTTTGTCCTCAGAGGCGTCCGAGTCGAACGATTCCAACCCGGTTACATCACTTTCTCTTTCAAAGTTCCACCTCGCCTCACCGTAAGACCAAAAACGTTCTTTCTTTTTTTTTTTTTTGGCTTTTTGTAATTACTACTGATTCAGTGATTTGCATTTGTGTTTCAATAAATGAAATGAAATTAACGGCCGAGGTAGAGTTCGTGTAACGTCGATTTGATTTCCTGGATTGGAATCATAAATTAGATAATGAGTTGAATATATATTTTTTTATCTTCTTATTCATCATCCGGGTTGAATTCAAACAATGTTCTATTTTGCAGAACAGGAATTAGATCTGAGTGAATGAATTGAAAATAATGGATTCAGATGACGCTTATTATTGAAATGTAAATGATTTTGCAGAACAAGGACGGGAACTTGTCCCTGGGGGCTATTATTACTTTGATTAATGTATTAGGAGCTGCGGTGATTTACGTCAAGGGACAACCTCCGCCAGTTTCTGTAGACATGTCAATCTCTTATCTTTCTTCTGCAACAACAGGAGTATGCCTCCTTCATCCCTTCTCCATTTTTGTTCCTTTTTTGCACTTCTCAACGTTTTGAATTTTGCACTTCTCAACGCTTTGAATTGGCACGAACTCTAGTTACTGTTCTTTTAGGACTCATATATTCTCCTTCTCTTCTTTTTTTTCCCCTTTTGCTATGAGCCATGGCCACCAGTAGTTTATTTCGAGTGCATGAAGAATTTTTTATGTTAGAACAATATTAACCCTGTGGATTGAGAAGATGGAAGATTACAACTGTTGCACCAAACTTGGCCTTTTGGTGCATATAATGCAATGGGATCTCATCTGAGCATGTTGAAATACATTTTGTTGATAAGCTTTTAGGACTTTTACCAATTTGTACACAAGTTGATAAAGGATTTATTCATTCCTTACGCTCTGTTTTTGAGTTTTACTGGAGAAAGAATGTCGTGCAGGTGTACTGATTTACGAACATTTTCTCCATACAAATGAAGAACTTGGCAAGCAAGAATGTAACTACATGTCTAACTATTGTGCTTTGTTTTGTTGGCAGGATGAGTTGGAGATCGTCTCGAGGGTCTTGGGCAAGAAAGGTAGTTATTCTGGAACAAATGTTCTTATAAGAAACAAAACGTCTGGGGAGGTAGTTGCTGAAGCGAGGCACTCCTTATTTAGAAAACCTGAAAGCAAAATATAATGCTGTCTTTCTGTCTGTGATTCCTACTTCTTTCTAATGCATTCTTGTTCTAATTATTATTATGTTGTCTCTATGCTTAATATGGGACTTAACATAATAATCATTACTATAATAATGGAAGTATGGAACAATTGTTATGCAAAGGTGAGGTCTATTATATTGTTATTTGTATACTTTGCTGCATAAGAAATAACTCTTTTTAAGTTAATGTGAATGCACCATTGAAATGGTTAAACTCAGTTCCTGTAGAGAACTTTATTCTCGAGGGATATTTGATTCTTATTATTCTTGCTTCATTACTACAATTTTATCTACTCTTGATTTATTAATTGTTTATTACACATACTCATTTAAAATAACTATAACTCGTTGCATCTCATTATAATTTATCTATTACAACTTTGTAATAATAAGGAAAATCAAATACTCACTAAACTTGAATAAAGGATGTGATGCTCGAAAAAAAATAAAAATAATTTTTGTATCATGTAATGAACATGAGTTACCAGTGCGTTTCTAATTGTTTAATAATAATATATAATTGTTTAATAATAATAGTAATGACAAATATATATATATATATATATTATAATAATAATAATACAGCACACTTTGCTTATAAGTAGATTTGTAAAAGCATAGCCAAACAAGGTATGGGAAGAACCGAGGAAGGTACGATTGCAATGGTTTGATTAGCCAGAAATCTGAGACAAAATTGTTTGCGGGATTAATATGGAGAAGGCCAAAGAATTTCTTGAAAAATATTTGACAACTGAAGAATCCGATCACCTTTCACGACTCACCTTTTCCCCGCACCGACCGCACATTGATTCAAGCTTGTACGAGTATTTCGTGCTCAGAGGCATCCGAGTCGAACGAGTCCAACCGGGTTGCATCACTTGCTCTTTCAAAGTGCCTCCTCGCCTCACTGTAAGACCATAATAAACTCACTATTTTTTTTAATTTTACTTTAATTGAATTGTTTGTAGTTTTGATTAATGAAGAAGTTAAGGTTTTCGCGTCTGTGTAAATTGGATTTGCCGAATAGGAATTGGAAGTAAGATAATTGAATCAAAACACTGATCCTTTTTTGTTTCCGAAAGTTGATTTTATTTTGCAGAACTGGAATTAGAACTGACTGAATGAAATCAGAATAATGAATTTGAATAATACTTGTTTAAATATGCCTCATTTTGCAGAATAAGGATGGGAACTTAGCTCCTGGAGCTATTGTAACTATGATTGATGAATTAGGAGCTGCAGTAATTCACGTTGAGGGACAACCTATGGATGTTTCAGTAGACATGTCAATCTCTTACCTTTCCACTGCAAAAACGGGAGTAAGCCTCCTCGATTCATTCTCCATTTTTTGCACTTGTCAGCATTTTAGAATTGGCATGGAACTGCTGTAGTTACTGGCTCACTTCTTTTGTAGGACTTCTTATCTTCCATTTTGTAAACTATAAGAATAGCCACAGCCACCAAGAGAATTTTTAGCATTCTGACAGTTTGCTCTGATTGTGAAGAAATATTATTTTCGTATTCGAACATGATTAAACTTCTAAATGGAAGGCGGAATGTTACAAGTATAACTAGTTCGGAAATCAACCTGCCATTTGCATTCATTGCCTGAAAATCTCGATGTGAATGTAGTAATGCTGTACAATCATCCTGAAAACTTCATGAAAAACACATTTACCGATAATATTTTGAGGAATTAACTGGAGGGAAGTCCTCTAATGTTATGGTATTTCATTAGTGTTATCTACAAGAATGTTCAAACACAAAACTGTCTATAAGCTAAGGAGTTTTACAGTTTTATCTACAAGTTGATAATGTTCATTGCTAATGCTGTTATCTCATCCTGTTTTTGAGTTTTACTGGAGGAAGAATACTGTGAAGGTGTTGATTTGCAAGCATTTTTCCCCATAGGAATGATTAAGATCATTACTTGTTTCCCTCATCATAGTTTCTATTTCTTGAAGAACTCGCCAATTGTAGCAACATAACTACTGTTTATCTGTGTCCATTGATAGTTCTGAAAATGTTTACGATAACATTGTTGGTTTGCAAGAGAGAGCAGCATCTCTTTATTAGCCATAGTAATTGGTTTTACGAGGGTCCTGTATGCCGGATTAGACTCTGACAATTGAATTTAAAAAGAGAAAAAAAAAGGATCTTATTTTAGTGTACAGTTTTAACAAATACTGTATACTAAGCAGTGTCCCCTGCCTTGCACTTTTGTGACAGCTTGGTTAAAGCTCCTTATGCAACTATGTCTAAATACTGTTTCTTGGCTTGTTTGGCAGGATGAATTAGAGATTGTCTCAAGGCTTCTAGGTAGGAAAGGTGGTTACTCTGGAACAAATGTTCTTATAAGAAACAAAGCAACAGGGGAACTAGTTGCTGAAGGGAGGCATTCCTTATTTAGTAAACCTATAAGCAAAATGTAATGTATCAAAATCTGTTGTGGTGTGATGTATACTTTTTTCAAATGCATTATTGTCTTTAAGTACTATGTTTTCATGCTATGTATGGGACAATATAATCTTTTAAAATAATTCTACTTGGACAAAAAAATAGACAGAGTGTGACAATATAATCTTTTATTACAATGGAAGATTTTTTAATGCAGTATTGTTATTACAATGTAAACTTTTCAGAATATTTACTGACAAAGATGGTGCTTAGTGGACACTTATAGTATCTACAATTGACTCTTTAAATATATAAAGTATGTCACGTATTGTGCGCATGCATAATAACATATATGTGTGGGCAAAATAAAATTTTTTTATAAAGTGTATATAAGAAGAATTACACTAGCGGATCTAGTGGGAGGCTGGTTTTTAAATTTTATAAAGCGAAAAATATATAATATATGTAGGAGCAATTATAGGATATAAGTGACATTAATAGGTGACATTCTTATGTGGCACACATTCATTGGGTGATTATTACATGGCTACTTTTTCATCATTCAATACAAGTGTGCCACATAAGAATGTCACCTAATAATGTCTACGCTCTTCCGATCTCTCTAGAATTTTTGTATATGTAGTTGAATAAAAAAAATTTCCCTGTAAAAGAAAAAAGAATAAAAGAAATTCTTTACTATAATCCACGCCAATAAAAATTCTAGATCCTTTTTGAAGAATAATAAATGAAGTAAAAATTTGACAAAAAGCAGATGTTTTTAATACTTGAGGCCAAAATGCTTAAGCCCGGCAAAAGTTGAGCTCCACCCAGGCTTTAACTCCCCTTTTTCTTTTCCAAAAAAAAAAAAAAAAAAAAAGCCCAGCCATGCCTTATTTCCCATTTTTCCAAACAAAAAAATAATAATAAAATAAAATAGGGGGAGTTTAGATAATCACCCAACATTTGGATGGGAATTTGAAAATTACGGACATAAAATTGGCAGCCTTAAAAATACGTTCTTTAGCCAATTTGGCTGCACAAACACATTCATTTGGCTTGCTGGACTTTAGAACATTACAATTCAATTAGCCAATAATTTGATAAATACGTTAAAAACAAAAAGCCGCCCAATCTCTCCGTCAAAATCAGCCACAAATTCAAAGTGTTTGTGCACTAGCTCATGATTACAGGCTTGTGATTTCTTTTATTATTTATTATTAATATTAGTATTATTATTCTTTTATTATTTGAATTTTTTTATACATAAGTTTTTAATTTTTATATGTGACATTTTAAATATAGAAATAACAATAAAAATGTGACTTTTTAATTTCTATATGCGACTTTTTTATTTTATGTGTGACATTTTAATTTTAATTTTTTTATACAAGGGCATATATGGGAGGGAAAATCGGGGAGGGGCAGGTGTGATTAATTAAAAAGACACATTTGTATTATTATTGAGTTAAAATGTCACAAATAGAAAAAAATCATATTTTTAATAAAAAAGTCATATTTTGTGTTACTATTGAATTAAAAAGTCACGTGTAGAAAAAATCACATTTAATTAAGAAATCTCACATAAAAATATTATGTGTTAATATTGAATTAAAAAAGTCACGTATAAAATTTATATTACTATTTAATTAAAATGTCATATAAATAAAAAGATACATTTAATTAACAAGTTACATATAAAAGTCGCAATTATAAAAAGTAACATTTGTGTTATTATTGAGTTAAAATGTCACAAATCGGCTAAAAATTCACATTTAATTAAAAAGTCACATTTTGTGTTACTATTTAATTAAAAAGTCACTTATAAGAAAAGTAACATTTAATTAAGAAATCTTACATAAAAATCTTATTAATGCTAATATTGAATTAGAAAATTCACATATAAACATATATCTTTATGTTACTATTTAATTAAAAGATCATATGTAGTAAAAGCCAAAGTTTAGTTAAAAAGTTATGTATAAAAGTTGCATTAATAA
>CAVNYN010259823.1:0-27721 GCA_963692815.1 Nyctanthes arbor-tristis
GGCCTTCGGTCCTGCCCGCGTGCCGTCTCCCGCACCCCGTGTGCGCTTCGGCCTCGCCCGCGTGCTGCCTCCTCGGCCGTGTCACTTGCGGGGCGTGACACTCTCCCCCGCCTATTTCGGCGACGCCCTCGTCGCCGTGTGTCTTGCTGCTCCTCGCTCAATGTCGGCATGCTTTCGGCGCCACCAAAGCAAGGCCGTCTCGCTAAGGTACATTGTGGCATGCCGCACCATGGCTTGGTCATTCACAATGCCGATTCCCTCAAAGTAAAGCTCCATTCGCCACAAGAAGTCCTCGACCGCCTTGGCGTCCCTCTTGCCATCGAACTCCTTGGGCTTCGGGTAGTCCACCCTTGGCATACCGGCACCCGAACTAGCACCCGCGCTAGCTGCCGTCTTGCACATCGTCAACTCTTTGCGCACCTCCTCGCAAAGTTTGTTGAATTGGGCTTGGATGGCCGCCACCGCATCCGTCACCCGTTCCTCCAACGCGGCCACGTCCCGTCGGGCCACGTCTTGCTCGACCTTGATCACCTCAAGCTGTCCCAACGCGTGCTCCTCCAAGGTGGCCAGCCCGCGCTCAACGGCCTCAATCCGGTCACCCATATTCGTTAGGACGGCCTGCAGATCAGCGTCCCCGGCAAGGCCCCTCACCTTGCTCTTGCTCCGGTGCCTCTTCGTCTTGCCTTCCGTGGGAACGGCCTCCCGTCCCCGGACGTCCGTGCCACCCGCTGGCATGACGTCTCCCGCCGTGGTGCCTGATACGTCCTCCTTGCTAGCCATTCTCGACCCCTCGTCGATAACCGGTGCCCAACGTCGACTCGGCTCTGATACCAACTGTCACGCACTTATCGTCTCCACACGATAGTAGCGCGCGGCCTTAGCGTCGTTCCTCGATCCGCCCCTGCGGTTGAACGCTAAGTCAGCCTCACTCACACTTGGACCGGTACTAGCGACCGTACTTGGCAACCGAACAAAGACAATGGCAAGAAATGCAACCGAACTATATACAATTGCAAACGACGTTTTACAACGGTTGGACTACTACTTTCTCTCTCTAGCCTCACACTTGGCTCTCTATGCCACAAATGGCACACTTGGCCCCTATTTATAGGCTCAACCCCTTAGAACGGACGGTTGAGATCGTTTTGATCCAACGGCCAAGATCGACTCTCTAGATCCTTCTACCACTATCTACAAGACTCTAGCATTATTTACAATATTCTTGCATGGGCCGGAATGTTCTAGGCCCAACTAGATCCGCCCGGTCCGACCCAGCGGCTTCCAGCACGTCCCAGAACGTTCTGCCGAATTCTGAGACGTTCCACAGCGTTCTAGAACATTCCGCAACGTTCTAGCAATTTCCAGCAACGTCCGGCCCCGGAACCTTCCGGAACGCACCCCGTCCAGCATCTCTTTCAAGCTTCCGGAATGTTCCACGTCCCTCCGGGTGTGCCGTCCTTGTGGCCGTTCCACTCGGCCTACCGCACACGTCCCCTGCCGTGCGCTGCGTCTGCTCTCTTTCGGCCTTCGGTCCTGCCCGCGTGCCGTCTCCCGCACCCCGTGTGCGCTTCGGCCTCGCCCGCGTGCTGCCTCCTCGGCCGTGTCACTTGCGGGGCGTGACAAGGGGCAGGCGGGCTGCAAGGGCCGGCGCAGGCGAGCAGTAGCAGGAGGAGAGCAGCAGCAAGGTACCCGGCGGCAACAGACACGACTGCGGCAGCAGCTCTAATTTGGTTCTAGGATTCGCGAGGGTGAGAGGGGGACTGAGAGTGTGTGTGTGTGTGTGTGTGTGTGTGTGTGTCTGCCTTCTATTTTGCCCTTTGTGTGAAAATAAATTGACAATTTGAATTTTACACGAAACTGAAACACGTTTTTAGGGGGGAAGAAGATATTAACATGGGGAGGGGGAAAAAATAATGCAGATTGGGTTAAACCCGAGAACCCGACTCGGGTTAAACCCGCATTGGGTTCCCAGGTCAGAGCCCCGCGGGTCAAGTGGATTCTGGGGTCTCGACCTAGTTAGGTTCTCCAACTCAACACCCGCGGCCAACCCAAAATGACCAGTGACCCGACCCGACCCCGTTGCTGTTCGGTAAGATCGGGTTTGGCGGATTTCCGGACCCGACGCTCAGCCCTACAAGACTAATCAAGCAGCAAAGACTATGAAGAACTAGCCAAAAAACGTTGCCAGCCATTTTATTTCGCCATTGATAGAGGTGTCCAACAGCAAATATACACCTCGGAAGTTGTTGTTTCGGAAGTCCTACTGCTGCAATGCACTTAGCTGCTTTATCTTTTCCTTCTTCCCCTCAACAACCCAACTTTTGAACAAAGAAAATTCAGTAAGCTAACAGGTCGAATGAGTGGCTTTGAAGAAATCAAGGGATTGATTCAAGATAAAGGTAATAGGGGTATGATAGGGAAAAAAAAATTTAATGCACCTCTAAAAAGGAAATAAGAATATAATTTGGACATATAAAAAAGGAAAAATATAATATCTTTTTGAGACAGAAGGAGTATCTTTTCTTTGATAAATTTTCTTTGAAATGTGAATGGCCAATCACTTGAAATGTAATTTAAAAAAAGAACATACGAAATTGCAACTATTAATGAATAGAAAGTGAATTTGACTCTATAAATTTCGAGAGCCTCTTGGAAACTATTTTTATACATTAATTATCTAAATTAAAGATGATTTTTTGTTTAAAGAGTATATTGGAAATGCTCTTAAAAATTCATATACAATATGGAATATTTCCAAACCAAAATTATCTAAATTTTTTAGAGAGGTTTACAATAAATAACATAATTATAGTGGCCAAACTCCCTCCCCTGCCTAGATGGCCATTTCAATTTCACCAGGTCCCAAAGTGATCTCATCATATTGCACCTGATATTGAAATGAACAGGTCAGCATATCATAACTAATAGGTTACTGCAATAGTTGTTATACTTAAGGACCGTTGTATAACTAGTAACTACATTCCGTGCACTAGTTTTTCCCTCTTATTTCCGATTCTTGTTCGGACATGTTTTGGCTGGCGGCTGAACTGTTTACATTTATCTCACAACAACCAAAAAACGAAAAGTCCCGTTTTCTTTCATCCGGGTTTCTATCTGTACAGAATTCATAGGTGAGTTTTCTCTTCGATAATCATATGCATGTTTTTGGTGTACGAGGTATCATATGATGCTAATTCATTGGGAAATCCTGTACAGGAGAAGCAGGAAAAAAATAATGGCCCACAGTGTTAATGGATAAATCCTACATCGACTAAATATAAAAATATAAACCAGTATATAAGTGATTGGGCTACTCCTCTTAACACGTTGACCTTTTAAGATGGAACCCCAAGTCCTAATATGGTATTAGAGCATGTTAAGCTCAAACGAGCAATTCGATCCAGTTAAAACTCAAATGAGCACACAAATTTCAATATTGGTCTGCTCCAACGAGCCAATATCTTTCAGTAGTGGGTTCATTTCTGGGCTGAGCGGCTAGTGCTGGATTTGAAAGGGCGGCAGGAGTTTTAAACACGACCTTTGCAAATAAAAACAGTGGACTTTCCATCCTAGCATATATAAGAGATTATCGCCAACAAGGATCCAGTCTTATGTAATCACTTTCAAGATGAAGTATATGGCAACTTAACTGAGAGAGGTAGTGTAGTGCTTACTTCAGAGTTCAGAAGGCGTGCAGCAATTAGTATCAGACGACATGGATGAACTTTTAAGGATTGATTCTTTCCAGCAATGTCTATCACCAAGGAGAAATAAGCCATAATCCCTCATGCCTAAACAATAATTTCACAAGGAAAAACAATTGATTAAGATTCATTCTGTTGTTGCGCCACACTTTTGAATTCATAGACCATTTCATTTCATAGACAACGGATAGAAAGTGTAAATGTTGGAGACATAGAAATTTATCCTAATGAATAAGAAATTCAAGCCTAAAACCTTATTTAATGGAAAATTCTAGATTGTAACATAGATGTCTTGGTGTGCGTGGGTGTGTTTTTTGAGCAAAGGATTTCATGAAAAAGCCATTTCTTTTCTTTTCCTTTTTTTCTCATTCGGATTTTAGTGCCTTTTAAGACTCACTGTCACCGGGGTTTAATATTTTATTCATCTCATTGTGTTATGTCGTTCATTTAAACTTAAATTAGAAGGAAACATGTTTTTCTTTTGTCCTTGTAACAAAACCTCCAACCCATGGGCCACAGAGTCTGCATCGGGCGTATTTTAATTTCATGTTAATTGTATCCATGTAAGTCACATGAAATGTTTTATAACAAAATCTCCATAATGTTTTTGAACCATACTCTTTTTTTCATTTATTTTTAGATAAATTTAACTGCCAATAACACATTTATGTTGCAAAGCAGACAAATAGCTTAAATAGGACACAATTGCCCTAATTATGATCCACAAACAAATTCATTACACACCGTTAAAATAGTTTTCTGCATAATTTCAGATTAACTATACAACATAAATCACAAAATTTTGGCAGCATTTTTTTGGGGTGGTCTTGCCATTTTTGCAGCAATGAGTAGTCGACAACAAAATGAGAGTATCCTCTTTTGCCATGGAATTTGTCATTTCTAGTCACATTAGGGGTGCGTTGGGTAACCAGGTATATTAATTAGGGAAAGAATTATTTTCATTTTTTTTTTTGCTATTTTTTTACTTTTTAAAAATTCTATGTAAAGAGTTTCTTTCAAAAACAAAAATCTATGTAAAGAGCTAGGAGTACAAGCGTCATTTTTATGGTATTAAGAACCTTACCCGTCAATTTATTAAAAGTTGAGGACCAATTGAGTTAAAAAACGAATGGAGATCCAATTAATACAAAGTGCAAAGATTGGGGGACCATGTGTGAAATTTACCCTTTTTAGTTTGGTTAAAGAAACACGTACCATTATGATTTTCGGTTCACACAAGGTCGACAACTACTACAATTTATTAATAACAACGTTCATTTCAAAGTTGCTTGTTTTTTTAGATGGTAGTTAATAAATAGGAATGCCTTAACTGCAAAAACAAAAAGCTTTTTGCAGGGACAGATCCAGGATTTTATATAGGACCGAGTTAGATTTAGAAAAAAAAACAATCGGGGCTGCCCCCGAAATTTTTTTTATACTATAAATTTTTGAAAATGAAATTGTACTAGAAATTTTAGAATACATAATAATTTTAAAAAAAATTGACATAGTCTCCTTTGTAAATTAGTTTAAACCAAACATGAAATATAATAATATTCTCCCAAATACAGAAATCACAAGCATATATAATAACTTTAACTACTATTTATCCATTTATTAATGACAAACAAAAACAAATACATATTGTAGCACAACAGATAAAAGAGTCTCCATTCTCTTATATACGTCATAGAATAGATAACAAGTAAACTTGAATTTATTTTTTGTATTGAGCTAACTGGATATGTCTACAAATTGCTTTTCGTTTTGCATTTGTTTTGGGTCAAGAAAACTTGGATTTGTTTTTGGTATTGGGCTAACTAAAGAATTAAAAAAATGGTTTGAGTTTAGGCTTTAAGCTGAAATTATATCTGGGCCTTTCAAAAACAAAGAATTATATTTTGACAAAAAAAAAGAGGAAATTAGAGATTATATACCAATTTTGGTTGTTCACTCAATTTTACACTTTACTTTGAAACTAATTGTGACTATACCCTTTTAGTTTTTAAATATACCCTTCTTAAATATTTATTTTTTAATTGTTTATAATTATTAAATGTTTCTTATTATCATTGTTATTATTGTAATAAATATATATATATATATTCATCGTTACTTCTTTATATGCGCCAGCAGCCACCGTTGCCACATCCCTCTTAATTGCGGTTGCCACCACCATCCACTACCACCTTTCCATCTCATCGTCGATGTCGTCGCTGCCACCTATCTGACCGCTACTCTATCTGTCTCCACAAATATTGTTTTTAACACCACTATATACCACATGACGTCGCCACCACTCTCATGCATCTACTTCAATGGGGGCACATGAGCCTCTCGCAACATGTGATTTCTTTTACTTTTTTGGTGGGTTCTCTTTTTTTTTTTTTTTTGCATTGATTTTTAGATGACATTGAAATTTTGTTTATTTGGTTCTCCTACCATCAATGCTTGCCGGCCGTTCCGGCGGCCATTCTCACTCTTTCTTTCTTTTGTTTTTTTTTTTAATTTTTTATGATTTTTTCAATGTTTTAATTTCAGATATGCAATATCAGCATATCTGAAATTTCAGATCTACAATATCACTTTTTTCTTTCATTTTTTGTTTTATAATTTTAAATTTCATTCACCGGTTGAACCAATATCTGGTGTTATACTATCATTTCTTAGGTTCTTTTTTGTTACCAGTTTGCCGATAATGTTACCCTTTTTTCTTTTTTTTTTTTTTTTGTTCTGCCTTCGTTACAAATGCCCATCGCAATGTTTACACTAGTTAACTTGACTTTTTTGTATTTCTTGTGGTTGGTTACCACTCTGTCTAAGAATCTTTTTTCTTTTCTTTTTTTCTTTTTTTTTGTTTTTGTAGGCTTGCCTATGGGAATTATGTGATGGAGAGTATTTCATGATCATGGGTGCATAATGTTCCTTCATGTGATCTTGATTTAGGTTCTTTTGAATTTTTTTAGGTTCTTTTGTTACTAATTTACTAGTAATGTTACCCTTTTTGTTTTGGTCTACTTTTGTTATCAGTGTTCTTTGCAATGTTTTGCAATAGTTAACTTGATTTTTTTTTCTTTTGTGGCTTGTTACCATTCTTTTTCTTTTTATTTCACATGATTTTTTTGTGTTACCATTCTTTTCCCCCTTTTGTTACATTTCTTTTTTATTATTCCTTTCTTTTAATTTTCACACGATTTTTTTTTTTTTTTGTGTTTTTGTTACCCTTTTTTTAAAATATTTTTGGTTGTTTTGTTACCAAATTTTTGCTGTGTTACCATGTTTTACCTTTTTTTTTTTGTACTTTTTATTACTAAAATTTTAATTGACCTAAGCGGCGGCGACAGCCGACGTCGGTGACATGGCGTCAGTATTATTGGAAAATCACTTCATAGTAATTATGTAATTATATAATTATATATTATAATAATATTAATAGCAAAAATAATAATTATCATAATTAAATTTAATACAAAATTTGGAATTAATTAAAATTTGGTAAAAGTATCTTCACAACTGTGTGGGGCATTTTTATAAATAGTTTCAAGAAGCAGTGTATTTTTTAAAGCCATATCAAAAAAAGGGTTTTTTAGGTAAAGAACCCAAATATATATATATATATATATTTGGGCCTGTAGCTCGGTCCAAGCCTTTAATAGGTTTGTCATTGGCTTTTTGTCTACCCATACAGACTCCCCACACCCTGTTTCCCCACTGCCATTCAAGGCGCGTTAAATTTGTGTTGTATTTATGCTACAAATTTATTTTATTTGAGTCTTTATTAGTTTTGTATCGGTGAGCTATTACAAAATTCATTAATTTAAGAGTGCTAATAGTATGGAATTCATTCTCTATTACAATTCTCGAATTTATCTATATATAATAACGCGTTGATGTAGTCTCAATATAAGAAGTCTAACTCATTGATGTAGTCTCAATATAAGAAGTCTAACTCATCTAAGGTGATATATAGGTGACAACCCTATAGGTGCAACAAAATCAACTGTTGATTTGATGAAGGTGCCAAAAACATTTAACTTCTTTGATTGATACTCACAATTTTTAGATGATTTGTTTCTTAAGTGAATCATTCATTAGGGAGTCATCGATTGTTGTAGGTCCCATTTTCTCAATGCAAGATAGGATGGCTTTTTTTGTTATTTTGGTAGGTTACTCTAATCTACGATTAGAAATTTGTTATAATTCTGTTATTAAAAATAAACACTTTGTTAGCGTAGAGTAGTTCTGAATGTGACTCGAATTTTTGCAGAATTAGGGTCTTTTTGGCAACCATTTATGACCAAAATTCATATATAAATTAGTGGTAGGTGAAATTATAATCTAAATGCATAATGACTTAATGAGAATCAAACAAGTACAAAGTGATCCTTGTGCTTGCATGGACACTTGTGAACCATGTTGGTTAACACCTCACAGCCATATCACATCCCATAATTTGTTACTTTTCAACAAAATTTAACTAACAAAATCATCCCACATATCTCTATATAATTCAAAATATAAAATTTTTTCTTTTCCTTTTTCCCTTTTTTTTTCACATTCCTAAAAGGTAAGGGCACAGTGAAAATAACATCTGAACATCATATTTCATAGAACAACACATCACAATTCACAGGAAGTAGCAACAGAATGAACTCAAAAACTTTGAACTATAAATTGTCCAAAAAAGACAATGTAGGATGAACAAACTAAGTTTTCAAGGACGTCAGCTTTCACAAGTAATAGATACAAAGAACCTAATACCAGCCCTGGATTTTAATGGGTTTTGATATGACTAAGGTGAAAAAATTGGATAGATGTATAGAAGACGCTCTTCAATTAGAAGTTCTTCCTCCTCAAGGGCAAAATCTAGACTCCATTCGAAGTACGTTGACAATTTTAAGTCAATAGTAACCCGATAAAGAAATTGGATTCTTCAGAGGACACTTGCCTTAAAGAATAGATCTTGATATAGCCATGTTAACGAGCCAAGCCTCGACTCGTCTAAATTTGGGTTCGGGCTCGAGCTCGACTCGGGCTTTTTTTATCAAAAGCCTAAATTTCGGGCCTTTTCTGAGCCAAACGGTTTGGAATTTTTTTTTTTACGCAAACGTAGTAGGGTAGGCGGTAACTAATCCACCATCTCATTACTTTTGTATGAGTGTAATTATATTACCACCACAAAATTTAATTATTACACCATATTTTTTTAATTACTATAACAATTATCAATTTATTTTTTTTTAAAGTTGGACACGGAGCCGGCCCGTTTTGGCCCGGCGAGCCACGCCTGCCCGATCTTGACCTGAATTTGGGGCTCCACTCGGGCCCCGGCTCGTTTTAAAAGAGCTACGAGCCAAACCGGCTCGGGCTTTTTACGGGCCGGGCCGCAGGCCTCCCAAGTCAGCCCGTTATGCGTCGCTATCTTGATATCATAGGTTCTACAAGTAGAGATTCCATCCCAAGTTGCTGACTTGGACTTGACCAGCTGAAAGGAAGAGACGGTACCAATATAGTTTCCACAATTTCGACAGAACAATTTGGTTCGGCATCGAAATAATCTCCATGAGCTCTTCAAATGTAGCAATTGAAGTTTATTTATCTGGGTAAATCTGCTCTCATCAATTGAAAAAAATGAAATAACCCTCTGCTCATGGATTTCCCGTATGGCTGAGACATAGCAGTTACAGGAATTAAGGTTTAGTTCATACCCACAGGAGCCGCAGCTGCAATAGATATAAACGGAAAAAATAAAAGTTATTATTAAAGTTGTTCAAATCCAATCTATTCAAGATTTGGCATTGAAGCTACAAAAATATGAACAGATATGAAAGACAGAATAGGAAAAAAAATAAAATAAAAACTAAAAGCAAAATGTACAAAATGACACCATCAATACCTTGTAATCAAGTCTAAGAAGTTTCTACACTCAAGATCCTGTTTATATGAAAACAAAAAACTGCTCCCACCCGATGATTTTGGATAGAAAACAAACGGTCTATAAACCTAGAAAAGATAATCAGGCAGAGATGGATCTTTGGACAATGTACACAAACTAGTGTCTTTCCCTTCTACCTAACTCAAGACTTCTGTCCCGATGGACTATCTTCGAAGAGAGACAGACAACCGATATTCACATAGTCTAACAAAATTATTATTATGAAGATGTTTGTATTGGATCTTGTGATAGATATACTGTACTAAAAAGAGTTGGAGGAAAGGATTTATGTAGCTGATCCATAGTCTGTTAGGAATAAGATTCAGTTTTTTGCCTCCACACCTACATATTACTCTCCAACCTAGATCTATAAATTAGAAAGGATTACAGCAACCACAGCTATTTTCAGTTCAGCAGAAATCCCTTCTTCTGCAAAGCCTTGTCAGCTTATACCTCCATTTTTCCAAGAGATTTAACACTCTAGCATGGAAAATATAAATCATGTTAGTGACATTTAACATTTTAGTATGTTGTATTTTTAAATTTCCCTTTGACGAGTATTTCCATGTCTCGTTTTTCAGCAAGCATCTGTAGTTAGGATTTTGATCGTGGTAGTTTATTTATATATAAGATGTCATTGTACAAATAAGGCCATTTTGGTACTCTTAAAAGGGAAGATAGGATCAAATGAAAAATTCAGCATTCTCAATTGTTTGTCTAAATCTTCCGTATTCTTAATGGGGGAATGTTCCATCTCCAATAGATACAAATAAGTACATCTGACAAATAATCGCAAGTCCTAATTTTACCAAATCTAACCGTCTAGATCTACTTTATTAAACTCTATCCTTAAATCCAAACCCCATGAATTAAGGGCTTATATAAAATAGATCTACACCATTATTAGATTGGATAGACTAAAGGATTGTGATTATTTGACATTCAAATTCACAAGAATGAATCTGTGAGTACCATTTACCATTTCCACCAGAACCATCCTCTACCAATATCATATGTCTCCAGAAACAATGCTATTGATCAACTGAAAATTCAGAAGTTCTGGTATATATGACAGCATCTTATACTAATTTCAGAAACAGTTGAATAATCATACCACAGTGCAGCACAATTTGCCTTTTATGCTAAATTATCATCTTTCTTTAGTTCTGATTTTATCATTAGTAACCAATTACAGCAGCAGCCACAAAACCAATGGCCGATTGGGTAAAAAAATAAGCTCCAATTTTAGATTTCACATTATGTTCTAATTCCAGTTTGAGCATAGAAAATAAACGAAGGTCTTCAAACAAATTACGGATGTAAAAATCTAAAATTTTGATATCTAGTAGAGAAATAGAGAGAACATGTAGCAGACGTCTCTGGAGGAGGATGAAAAAGAAACGAATGGAAGAAGAACATCTTCGTCAGCAATGGCGGCAAAATCACACTCCATTTTATTATATTTCAGTACTTGCCACTATCCTCCAACTCCAATTCAATGCGTGACACTTCTTCGGACAGTGCTTGTGTGAGAAGTTAAACAACACCAGCCAGCAAATGGCTTCGAGACGCTCCCAACGGTAACGAAGCGCGGGTTATCATTTGCTACGCTTGGGTGCATAAAACTTCTGTGGGTTTAACGGCACTCTTCATATTTTAAAGAGTTTTATATATGAGTTGTTTTCTAAGGTTTTGTAATAAAACCTCTCGACACGTGGGAGGTGTATGAAATACATTTAGTGTGCTCTTCCGATCTTACACGTCACAATAAGATAAGAGTTTTTGAAAATTTTCGTATTATATATTTTAAAGAGTATCTTTTAGAGTAATTCTCAAATGATAAAAAAATTCTGATATTCTAAGGATACCTTGCACTCCATGCTCCAATCATTCATTTTGTGGTGAGTGGTATTTAATTGATCCACTTAAGAGCATCTACAATGAAAGTGTTAAATCACCTCTTTTAGTGTTATGTGTTAATTAAAACTCAAAAACAAAATTACAATGAATCTATTAATATAAAAAGATTTTTTTTTTTTAAGTTTACTTTGTTGTTAAACGTAACAGCTAGTTTGACAATAATAGTGACATTCAACAATAAAGTTACAATGAATGTATTAGTAAATGTTGTTAAAATTTGACAACAACTCAAAAATAAAAATTACAAAGTTAAAAGAATCATTTTTGTTTCAAGTTTACTTTTGCTGTTAAAGTTAACAGCTATTTCAACAATAATAGTGAAATTAAACAACTCCATTGCAGATGCTCTAACCCACAATTTAAATTAGATAGATGACACTTAAAACAATATTAATTCACCTGGCATTCACTTCCTTCAATTATTTTTTCTATTTCATTTTTCATTTCCTTTCTACTCCTCCCATCTTCTAGTTTTAGGCTCATAATATATGCTTATATTCTTTCCAATATTTTTGCATTTTTGTGCGATTGTAGGTTTCTATTTTTGTACTAATACAAATTTTGTGGGCCAAAATTAAAAGATTCAATACTAATTTAAATAACGACAAGCAAATTAACGTTACTCTTTTATATCTATAGTACATTAATAATGTCAAAAAAAAAAAAAAAGGAGACAGATGCTAAAGAACAAGTAATTGGATTTTATACTCCTATGAATACAATCTTATCTTATTTTATATTTTATCTTATTCTCTTGTGTGTGTGTGTGTGTATATATATATATATTAAAGTATAATAGTGGTTATATGTAAATTTTCCTGCCAAAATCACTATCTTACTTATATATGTTTTTTTTTTAATTTTATAATAATAATATATACATAACTCTATGTATATTTTTGTTTTGTACATATATGTAATATATACATTTCCAATTAATTAAGCTCCGAATTAATGTTTGCATGTGTGTGTCTATATATATATATATATATATATATATATATATAAACATTCCCAACTTAAGTTGCAAATTAATACATATTTCTCAATTAAGCTTCAAATTAATATCTAGTATCTTATCTTATACATATGGTTTTATTTCACACACACATATACTGTACATAATTATAATATATATTATAATATATTATATACACACATCCACTCTCTCACCCATATATACTTTTATTTTATATGTTTTTAATCACATACACATTCACATATTAATATATATATATTATATATACATATATGAGTTTGAAGATTGCAAGTTAATCTCCAATCTTATATTTTTTTTTCATACATATATATTATACATATTCTTAATTAAGATCCAAAATAGTTTTCAGTCTTATCCTATTTGTTATCCATTAGTGTTTGGTATATTTATTCTATTAGTTATTATGTTATCTTTAAATGTTTAATATTTTTTTCAAAATTCTAACAGTTAAGTACGAATTTCAAGTCTTGGGTTATTGGGACATTTTTATCATTTCAATTAAGTGCCTACTCGTGATATTGATGGCATAATAATAAAACTAAATTAAATCAGTTTCAAAACTATTATTTTAATTCAATATGATAAACCATATGTCATAAAATCTATGGCTATATGTTGACTACATTACTTAATTTATTAATGTATTTGAGGAAACTTATATGTTGGTAAAAAGTTAAGTTGAGGAGATATATAATAGTAATAATATTTGATGGTGATCATTTAGAACAAAAATAAAATATTCTTTTAATTCTTTTTGTAGTAGAAAGTGGTTAAAAATTAATGTTAGAGGTAAATCATATAGAATTTATAATTTGTTGTAATATTGCTTCCCTTGGGTCTGTTGTATTAGGAAGATTTGTATTTTAGATTTTTTAGAATGGATTTCGTAAATAGTGATTTCTTTCGAGAATGTATGACATTATATGAGAAAATGGGAAAAATAATTTTTTCAAGAATATATGGCAGAGAATGAATGTGAAAAATAATTTATTCTGATAAATGAATATCATCTACATTCTAAATATGTTCTTCAAGTTCTTTATGCTTATTGAATCAGGACATTGGTGTATGATAATTTTGGAGTTATATAAATTTTGTATGCTATCTTTTTCATGGGTCTTGGTTTCTATACTCAACGTGAAATTAAATTTGTATTAAAAAAATTCCTCATTAATTATCATTTTCACTAATTAAGAGTATTATTATATGAATGACAATTTTAATTAATTTTGTGTCAAGTGAAAGCATTGTACGTTTCAATTTGATTCCGTTTATACATATTAGTAACATGTGTATATGAGTGAGTAGTACGCACTAATATTATGATTATTTAGTTTTTCAAATTATCACCTTTTTTTGCTAATTATTCTATTCCATGCAATGCGTGCGGGTATTCAACTAGTTGATTTAAATACTATGATTTATTTCACGCAATGATATATTTTTTAGTTCGTTTTATTGAATTCAAGTAGTTATCTCAAGCAAAACAATTTTATAAATACAAAAGAGTAACAATAATTTTCTTGCTAGTCTTTTCTTCTTCTACATTTTTTTTTTCGAGTTTTATAATTTTAAGCAAAAGCATTTGCAACCACGTCAAATGGGAAATATATAGAAGTCTCTAAAATGGGAGCATTAAAAAGGAAATAAAAATGGATCAAGGGGTTAGCCTAAGTGGTTAAAGGCCCAACCCCTTACTGAGGTTACCTGGGTTCGAATCCGCGCAATCCCCTCCCCCCATCCCCCTTTGTACAAAAAAAAAAAGAAAGGAAATAAAAATAAAAAAGAAAAGGAAAAGAAAAAATAATTGAAGAAAGTGAATGACAAGTGAACACCGTTTAAGTACCATCCAACCTACTTAAATTGTAGGTTAAGTAGGCTTACAAAATTAATGGTTATAGTACCGAGTGTAGGGTGCTGTTGGAATACTAGAATTTTTTTCGTTAATTAGTAAAAATCAAGTATTTTTAGACCCAATTTGCAAAAATCAGGAGAGTGAGCCTTTTTTCCCCTTAAAAAATCAAGTTTGTTACTCTGATTATGACTGTGAGTGTAATTCATCGAAGTGTAATTATAACTATATATGGAGATGAGTTTTGACTCGCCGGTGGTTGTAACAAAACTCGCCGGAAATTGTAATAAGTGATTGTCTCTTGTTGTAACCCCTTGATTTAATCTAAGAAAAAAATAGTGTGTAAATGAACTAAAAAAATTCAAGACCCTTTTTAAATCACTCTAATATAGCTCTTCATTTTTTGCTCTGCTTTCACTTCTACGAAGAGTATTTACTGCTTGTTTGAAATCTATTATTTTTCCCATTATAATTTCACTTACCACTGATTTGACTGCTGATTTGATAACTGCTCAATAATCACCACACATTTCAAACTTTAATTCAATCTCCACCACTCATTTCAACTCATTATAATTTCTCATTTATAGTTTGACCTCATAGTGAGTATCAAACAAGCTCTAATGTGTATTTTTTCTAAAGAACCCAACCCTGGGTTCCTTATGGAACCCAGGAGCCAATGAGGGGCTTTCACCCAAGTGAGGTGTAAACACCTCATTGGCTCTTTGGCTCCTTAAGTAACACAGGGCTGAATTCTTTAGAAGTGCTCTCTAATGTGTTGTCATTTTTTTTTAATCCTTTAACCAACTTTTTATCTTAATTGTTTAATTTTATCACCTATTTTTCTTCTTTAGCGTTTAGCTACTTGGTTTCACAAAAACACGGAAGATTGAAGTTTGTTAGCATTTAACAATAGATATGAGTTTGGCTCTTCAAATTTGGAGAATAAACTATGTTCTCTAAATAAAAATGTAAAGAGTAATTTTTTATGATTTAACTCTTTATTTTAGAGAATATATTGTATTTAAAAAATTTATTGAAGATTCTCTAACAGTTTTAACGATGAATCCAACCATAAAGAGGGGTAATGATTGAGAAAAAAACCTAAAACTTTGATTTGGAACAGAAGCAATTGAAGAATATGAAATTAGACAATTGTGATTGTGAGTTAAAAATGACCTAACACCATATGTTTTGATATGACCACAGTGTGTTTCAAGACACACCACGTAGTTATATGACATCAAATAATATTATATCAGAACTAAATCATTAACTGTATTTTTAGGTTATGCCCCAGTCAGATCGGAGTGTGCGAAGGAGCACGACTTTTTGGGGTCTTCTATAAATGATGAAATGGGAGAAAAAATCTGCATCTGCAGAAACACCAGCACTCCGAATGACATTTGACCACTCACATTTGATGGGATATATTTATAAGTGTGTTTAATTTTAACAAAAACCTAAAGATCAATTAAGGTTAGAAAATTCAGTAACAAAGTTTATTATATAATTTTACCACTCGGTCGGCTATTCTGTCATTTATTACGACCACAAATTTGTATCTTTTTCATTAGTAAAATTTGTATTTTTTTTTAGATTTCATTATTCATCTTACTTTTCCAATTTATATTGCTTTATAACATGAATTGCATTAGAAGCATGGGCAATAATTTACCTCCATAACGGCACATTTGGACAAATGTCTACCAATGCCACATCATGTGTCCTCTTTTCTCGAGTCCTTTTATGTAGTCTTATAGTGTCTAATGGATTATGTGACAATCTCCTATTTGAAAAATTGGGAGATGGGCCCTTAATGTGTCCAATAAGAGCTTGTCACTGTATCCACTGGACATTATAAAAATAATTTCTAATAGACACCATATAATACATGTTCTTTTCTTTGAGCTGTGTAGTGGACCAGTTAGTACAAACGTCTTCAAAAGTAGTGCTCTACTATTAGAGTGACACTTGCTCTTGAAGAAATTAATATCTTGAATGTTTGCTTTGCTTGTGTATTGCATAGATCGGAATACATGGTCTAATTACTTGTTCTAATTTGAGAACTAGTCATGAGTTATATGGTATACTATTAATTTTTATTTTGCAAAATACCATATTAATATTAATTGGTAAGCTAGAAGTCTACAAAAATTTGTTCCAAGAACATATGTGCCAAGGGTAGAGCCAAAAGATAGTAAAGGAGGTAAGCAAAACCAAACAACCCCCATAACTTGAACACTAAATTTTCTTTAAAAAAAAAAGAATTCAAAGGGCTTTAACATGATTTTTTAAAAAATGAGGGTAGCATGGGGAGAAGATGGCCACCCCCTCCGCCTCTAAAATGTAGCCTACTTCAGTTATTGAAAAAATGTTTTGTTTGATTCTTATTATACAAACAAATTACAATTTCACCTAATATTGATTTGATAGCTATTCAACTACACGTTTCAAATTACATCAATCAAACTTTCACCATACATTCTATTCTTATTATAATTTCCTCTAAAAAGCGATCTGATGGTTCAACATGTGAATCTTGACAACTTTAGTACTTAATTTGGTAACTATAATTAAGACTTCTATATATTGAGAATGTATAACATATTTATTTGAAAAGACTCAATCGCCAAGTAAATCCCAAGTGCATTTGTGATTACACTGATTAATATGAGATTGAAATCAAATTGTAAATATCAGGTAGAAGTGAAGTTTAAGACCTGTTTCATATATAGAGCAAAAACCCTAATGACAACGGATAATCTGAAGAAATCTTTAGTTACAGGGCATGCTTTTGTGCAAAAGAAGATCGGACGGTTCCAAAAGCAAGAAGGCAAAAGGGTAAGGGTCAGATACTTGTCTATATTATGAATTCATTGGAATTTGTGGACTGGAGTCACACTATAAGCAACATGCAGTTGTACCTTTTATCATTCATATATATAAACCCCCAACCCCAGACCTACTCAATACCGTAGATAGCTAAAGCAAAGACACCCCAAAGGGAATTGAAGAGCTAGGTATGTCAAATCTCCATATTTTTTCGTAGCAAGATATCTCAGATCTCCATATATTTCTCTCTATTTATCGCAAGAGATGTTCTAGGTTGTGTTTCTAAAACGTCATCGTCTAACGCGTTCTGGTAGAGCCTACGAATTATGTAACTCTATTTTTTAACGAAATGGATCTAAGAGAAACTCGTTCCACTAGTAACAAGGCTTTCTCTATTTGTTTTAGCCATTATTCATTTAAATTTATACAGTTTTAGCAGATGAATGCAGTTTTATTGATAAACTGAGTTACATGAGCTAAAATTTTTGTGGGTAAGTAGACAAAACCACTGTGTTTGTATGCTCAGACCATCTATTTTATTGTCTAGAACAATAATTTAAACCTTGATATTTGAATAAAGGAGATGAGTTTTCCTCTAGTAGGACGATTTAATGTTTTGAGATGTACATTTAAGTGTGCTGTTTTAGTTTAGTTCATGTGAGGCTAGAAATTGTCTCTGAAAGTTGATTCTCTAATTTCCCTGTATTTGATCATACTTGTCCTTTAATTTTTTAAATTTTAATTTAATTTTTCCATGCTAAATTCGTAACCTGACTGCTGTTGGTTCTTACCTATATTTTTTCAATTGTAATCCCTTTTTTTTTTCTTTTCATTCTCTCTTATTCTATTTGAAACCCGTGTTTGAATTTGATGTGTTTATATATTGAATTTATTGGTGTATATTCTCTTAGTTAATTTTTTTTCCTTTTATATACATTCAGGGATCAAAACACAACTGAAAATGGTAGCTGAGGACGATGTTGAACGTGACTTGGAAATGGTGGTTGAGGATGATGTTGAACAACCTAACTTGGAAATTGCAGTTGAGGAGGACCGTGATGTTCTTACTGATAAGAATTCTATTATGAAAATCCTTTCACTTTACAGGGACCCGGTTATCATGTTAATCAACCCTAGAGGACCCTCATTGGGTGGAGTTCACTGCTATGTGCCGGAGAAAGCATATCATCATTGACAACCTAAAGATAATTATAAAGGCATTTTCAGATCCGAGCGGTTGAACGCCTGCCTCATATGAGACCTAAGTTCAAGCGTCATAAGTTCAGGCGTCTACACTTGAACATAGGCATCATACGCGGCAAGCGCTCAACCGCTACATAATAGTTCGGATCTGAAAATACCTTTAGCATTATCGCCATGTTGTCAATGATAATTTGCTTTCTAGATCGGCACATAACAGTGAACTCCACCCAATGAGGGTCCTCTAAGGTTGATCAGCATGATGAGCGGGTCCCTACAAAGTGGATTGTCATAATAGAATTCTCTTCAGTAAGAACAACACAGTACTCCTCAGTTGCAATTTCCAAGTTAGGTTGTTCAACATCATCCTCAACCGCTATTTCCAAGTCACATTGTTCAACATCATCCTCAGCTGCCATTTCCAATTGTGTTCTATTCCCTGAATGTATATAAAAGGAAAAAAAAATAACTAAGAGAATATACACCAATGAATTCAATATATAAAAACATCAAATTCAAACACGGGCTTCAAATAGAATCAGAGAGAATGACAAGAAAAAAAAAAGATGACAATTCATTGATTACATATAGAAAAAATATAGGTAAAAATCAACAACAGTAAGGTTACGAATTTAACATGAAAAAATTAAATTAAAATTTAAAAAATTAAAGAGCAAATATGATCAAATACTAGGAAATTCGAGAATCAACTTTCAGATACAATTTCTAGTCTCACATGAACTGAACCAAAAAAGCACACTTAAATGTACATCTCAAAACATTAAATCGTCCTACCAGAGGAAAACTCATCTCCTTTATTCAAATATCAAAATCTAAATTATTGTTTTAGGCAATAAAATAGATGGTCTGAACATACAAACACAAGGGTTTTGTCCGCTTACCCTCAAAAACTTTGGCCCATGTAACTCAATTCATCAATAAAAATGTATTCATCTCCTAATACTATAGATCTAAATGAACAATGACTAAAATAAAAGAAATAGAAAAAGCCTTGTTACTAGTGGAACGGGTTTCTCAGACCCATTTCGTTAAAAAAATAAAAAGAGCTATAGAATCCGCCGGCGCCGCCAGAACGCGGCGGACGACATCTTAGAAACACAATCCAGAACATCTCATGGGATATATAGAAGAAAAATATATAGAGATCCGAGATACCTTGCTAATCCGACGTACTTTGCTCTCCAGTTTCCTTTGGAGTGCCTTTGCTTTGGCTTTCCAGGGTTTTGAGTAAGGTCTGGGGTTGGGGGTTTATATGTATGAATGAAAATGATAGAAGGTACAAGCTGCAGGTTGCTTATAGTGTGACTCCAGTCCACAAATTCCAATGAATTCATAATATAGACAAGTATCTGACCCTTACCCTTTTGCCTTCTTGCTTTTGGAACCGTCTGATCTTCTTTTGCACAAAAACATGCCATGTAACTACATGACTACATGAGAAACTTTGTAGCTGATACATGTGAAAAGCAAAGAAAGGAGTAACTCTCATGATGAGAAACTTGCCAGGTGTATCATGAGGGGTATCCAATGCCAATTCCATTATTGAGTAGAACAACGCACTGGCACAACCAGTAGATGTCAGATTGTATGACAGCCTGAGGCATAAATGGGTAAGGAGTGAGACATTACAACGCTACTACAAATAGTAAAGCTGGACACATCACATATTGTCTAACATTAGCTACATGCAACAATGCCATAGTGAGAGAGTATTAGATTGGAAAATAATGTCAGCTAGTTGATTGCCAGTATCTGACAAAAGAGTGGCAAGACAGAAGCTACTCCAGAATATGTTATTACAGCGTATAACAGAATGATTTGGTGAAAGTTAAGACCACCAGTGTAAACTACGTAAAAAAACCAGTAATAATGGGCAACTTGGTTATCTTCCTCAATTTCCACTATCATATTTTTATTCCATTGGAAATTCTTTTTGTGAAATTCAGGTGTACAAAGTACTTATGATTGTTGTGAAACCAATGTAATGAATCTCTGAGCATGACATGAGATCTCACTGCCAATGGTAAGTTCAAGAAATTTAGCTAGGAGAAATTAGATACTATACCTAACTGAATTCACTTCTAAGATTACATGGTCTTCTAACATTTTCGTGTAACATTTTCATGAACGGCCCTCCGGAATGTTGCTTCAACCTGTATGAGAAATTATAACCGGAATGGAGTTTCAAATACCACGTCTAAAGGACAACCAACATCAACACATACCTCTTTCTGAAAATAGAAATAATCATTCCTGATGTCCTCATCGGAATCACTATCAACAGAATCTGGTTCCAGCTCTCCTGGATGTGCAAGAGCGTTACCATCTAGATTTGATATCTCCAGTTCATCAGTTATAGTTTTAGTCATATCAGCAAGTCTATCGGCAGGTATAGGTGGAGCTGAATGTTTCCGTTCTTCTTCATGTCCTCCACCAAGTGACCATATGAAACCAACCCCACCATTACCGACCTACCTGGTGCATCAACGAGCAATTAGGAGCTGTATGATTTTATAACCGACAAAAAAAGTTAGCTCTATCCTCCTCAATAATTGTGTTTGGCTACAAGAATTCCTTTCTATCACCAGTTCCGATTCAGATCTATAGGAAGATTGAAAGCATCATAACAGCAAAGTCCACAGCAACCACAACAGGCCATGTTTATGAATCTCTAACAAAAATAATATACTACTCAAGGATCATAACATCAGTTGAATAATATTTTCATTTCGTGACCATAGAGGGAATGGTAGATACTTAGATTACTACTTTTGGAATTCCATCATGGACAAGGAGAATCACTGTTAAGTAATACCCCCCACCCCAAACAACTAAAAAAAACACACACACACACAAAATGATTATGGATAATGGTTCTCAGACTACAAGATTCTTGATTGAACACTCCCGAACTTTTGAAGTGAGAGGTTCTAGAAGTGTGTGCATAAGGGACAATCATAGTTCAAAGATATCATGTCCAAGAAAAAAAAAAGATTTATTGTCCTTAATAGATACAATTCCTGCTACTCAGTACCTACCATTTCAGGGTCATAACCAGACACTTAAATACAGATATAATCAGTTGTAGTTCGAGAAATTCATTCCAGAGACAATAAATTAATTATTATACTTCAAAAAGACTTGACTGCCACTCCTGTAAGTGCGATAAACTGGATAACAACTAGATCCTTCAGCCACCATCTGCACACATTCTTAATGGCCAGTTTCCTTACTTCCATTTTCCATGGACCAGAAGTTATCATGACTAATACTTCAGAAAATCAAATTGTTTTATATATTCTCAATCAATAAATTTCATCAGTTTCCTCCCCACTGTCAAATGTAAAATAACGCAGCTAGTTAAAAAACAAAAGGCATCACGCACACGTAGATAGGTTTTCAAAAGAAAAAAACTTATAGCTAAACTAAGCTGCTTAGATTTATTTATGACCATTTAAAAGAGTAAACAGAAGCAAAATCTTAATTTGAAGGCAAAAGATTTCTGACTTCGGATGCCGCTTGCCATGTATCTGACGGCTTGGTGGTGAATAGGTCATCCAATTTTTCAGGCCTACTTGACATTGCTGCACATCAAAAGTGAGGGTATAACTGCACAAACTTCCATAATAATAATAATAATAATCCCTCCGTCCACAAAGATAGGCATGTATTATTTTTTCATTTGTCCCATAAAAATAGGCCAATTTCCTTTTAGAATGTAGTTGAAATATTAGTTTTCATATATGCCCTTATTTATTGTGCATTATTAACGAAATAGACAATAATAATAATAACAACAACAATAACAATAATAAAAAAGAAAATGAAGACAAGAAGAAACAAGATGAATATTTACTTCAACCTATGAATTTGACTATTGGAAGTCAGCACTATACCAGATTGATAGTTTAATTTTCTCCATTTTTTAAAGCACAACAGAACTCAAAAAGAATTCTAAACTAGGAGACTAATTTAAGAAACACTGTCACTATACCCAGACCCAAAGTGAAACCACCACATCAATAAAAATCAGAAATGACTCGAATGATAATTCAACCCATTGAGGTACTGATTCTCATACTCAAATCCAACAAAGTAAATGAGTTCTTCCTAGTTTTACTTTGTAGAGGACAGGATACAATGAGCTTATGCATAGAACCATTCGATAGGTAAAAAGTGAAAGTTTTGACAAAATATATCATTACATGTAGGTTTACATGTGATACATTTTAATTCTTAGATATTACTGGTTCGTGGGGAAGTTAACAAATGCTATTGACGGAAGATACACATCCTTCCAACTGTTAGATTTAACATCTATAAGAATTCAGTTCGTGCTCATGTACAGCACATGATACTCAGAGTTAGAAGTTACATGGAATTCCTATTATGCCACTGCTATTGTCAGCATATTCAAGCTCCTCGTTGCTATCTTGTTTGACAGGTTGCTGATGTAAATACACCTTTGAGTAAGCCAGGACAATAAATTGTTTTCCCACGACAACCTACACAGAAGAGGCATAAATGTAATATGAAATTCAATGTTTAATTTACATGATACATCTTTGACCAATGAAATTAGAAGGTTCTTGTCATGTGTGACATGAGATGTGAAAGGACACTTCATTTATATACAGCAGGGGAAAACCTTCACTGTTTGCAATAAAAGCAAATATTGTTTTTCCAATGATTTCAGTTCTGTCAATGAACAATTTTATTAGAATAACATGGTACATGCATTATCTTAAAAAATACTAAGTGGGCATCTGTTTCCAATAAAAATTTCATAAAATTTACCATACAATTTAAAAACTCAATCGGCTTCAGCCGCACTTTTGGGGAACCCACCATTAACTTCAACTACTACACAACTTCGTCCACAAATTCCGTGGGACCCCCAAGCTTCCACCACTCATTCTAAAAATTTTATAAAATTATATAAGTTAATAATGGGACACAAACACCCACTAATGTTTCTGAATTGAAATGCTCAAACAAAGCTTCAATTAACTGTTAAATCAGGTATAAGTCAAGAACAAGTTTATAAAAAAATGGTTTCATAATTAAACAAACAAAAGTGTAATATGAGGAAATGTAAGAAATACATGAATGTCGCCTTAGAATAGGGTAGTACCTTGAAAGATAAAACAACACCAGGTTCTAAAACTGCACCAGACTTCATAATCATCCCATCACATACTATTGCATGTTTCAGTTTGCATCCGTCTTCAATGGTCACATTATTCCATATATAACAACCCTCTATTGAAACATTTGATCCAATAACACAACCTTCCCCGACATCTGAATCTGATATTATGGTGTTGCTTCCAACTGAGGTGCCATTTCCAATGACATTAAGAGGGCCAATTTGTGTGGAATGAGATAATCCAACCTCTGCAGCAGTCATGGTAAAAGAATCGCCCAGTAGTGAGTGGAAAAGATAATGCATGGAAAGAGGTACAATCGTAGATTGTTGCTACCATTATTTACTTAGTCTGAAGGTTGGGCACCATGCCTTAAGCACGCAACAAGCTTAGCCCACATAAGGTTTCTATTTTTATTTTATTTAATAAATAAGGGGGTCAAACCATTTTCATCCACTTCTTAAGATGCATTACATACTTGATGCTTCCAATCGTTCATATCCACTCATTTCATTTGCTTTGAAACAAAAATAGAAACTTAACATTGGCTGAGTGCACCATAAAAACAAAAAGTAACTATGCACAAGTGAGAAGACGCACTGCATTTGCAATTTATTGCATTACTATGAAAAATATTGTGCTAAATTCTTCATATAGTTATGAGCTGAGAAATTTATTTCAGCCATCTACACATAAACAAATGTCCCAAACCAAATTCAGCTACAGAATAAGCTCAAACGTGCTAAAGTATAAGTCTTAACTGGTGCTTGATTCTCAAGTGGGCAAATTATGGAAAGTAGGTTAAGTGATCTGATTGATGATTGATGTTTGGTTTGTGGTTGTAATTGCTTAATTGTCAAATTAGTGATAGGAAAGAGTATAATGTGAAAATCAAAATGAGAATAAAACATGGTTACATATCAGCAAAGAATCATTTCTGTTGGCCAATTCTTGGCACCATTTGAGGTTTAAATTAAGTAAAATTGGAAAACAGATTAATTTTATCGGGACGTGTATCTTAGAAATAATATGCTTCTAGGATGAGAAATATCATCTTCTGTTTGAACTTGCAGGACTGAAAATTTATTTCAAGAAGCTTATCCAGCAAAAATTGCATATATAACTCTACATGCATAAGGAAACTTTATGATGCTTATCTTTTATTCACCTGATGCTCGGTACATTCCCCGTCTTTCAAGCTTCGTTGCACAGTTTCCAACAAAATGGACATCAGGCACGAAAGAATATGTCCATCTCTGTATTATTATATCCTTACTGACGGTGTCATAGCTACGATAGTTGTCAATCCTAGCCGCATAACTTGAATGAATTTCATGTGTAAAAATTTTATTCCCCATAATCTGAAACCAAAAACAAGTAGATACAGAAGATGAATCCTGCATACATGAGTATGCATTTTCGTGTATGCTCATCTGCTCGTACACGTATGTGTGTGATGCCAAATCATCAGACATTGACATCTAAAAAGGGTAGAGAGAATATAAATCAGATGTGCAACAAGAATTGCTCTTTAGTCTAAGAAAGTTGATTGTATATATTTTTTTGAGATATCACTAGATATTTCTAAGGAAAAACAACTTTGCTCCCCAGCCCAACGGCAGCAAGTGCCAAGATTACGGAGATTGGTCAAGTAGTATCAAAATCATTTCTAAGAAAATCTCTCAAATAAACATTTGTACACACAAACAAATGCAAAACAAATGGATTTGCATGTAGACGTAGGGGAAAGGAAAAAAAAAAATTAACACTAGAATTTTTGTTTTCCTGTTTTTGAATGTTGGACTGGAAGAGGAGGAGAAGGAAGTCAAAAAAGCTATGAAAGAAGCTTAAGATGCAGCATTGATTCTTACATCATCGTCAAGCAATCCCTTGACAAAGTGACGACACAAATGTTGATAGTCAAAATTATCTGTGAAAAGACTAAGAACTTCTGGAGAGCTTATGTCAATATGGCACTCCTGCAAACGACATTGCCAAGATTGTGAAAATGTTTTAAGGAATAAATTTGTTTACATCCCAAAAACTGATATGGTAAGTTTGGTGTACAGAAGAGAAAAAAGTAATTGAATAGCAACATATCAAATGAAAAGGTTACACGCAAAGTTTCATTCTATATCAGTTAAGAGATTTCACAAATGCCATGGGATGAAATCCAGGTGGCATAACAAGGTTCAATATCCATAGAACCTAACATCACAGAGAATGTGTTCAACATATAGCTCTCTTTGCTGATCAACATGGGTTTCCTTTTCTACTATTAGCACTTGGGCCACCTTTAGCAGCTTATCCCTAATTATTATTATTCTTCCATCTTCCTTTAACCCCTCAATCTTATGCAAGAAATCAAATCTAAATGTCTTCAGATCAGGCCTAATCTCTTATCTTCTCTAATCAAGCTCATCTCTAGTTGCATGCTTCTTTCACTTCCTTGATAACAGCCACCCTTGATAATAGAGGTCACAAGATTAAATTAAAAATATCTAAATTTGCTGGCTTTTGCCTCAAATCCTAAACTTTCTTAACGGAGCAAATCAGTGGGATCTAAAAGCTTCAGTTTGCAGATCTAAAAGCTTCAGTTTGCAGATCCTAATTCATTCTCATTGCACAACCTATGACATCTCTGTAATTAGAAATGCATACTTAATCCCTTGAGCAAAATAACTAGTAATGTGTACAAGCCAATTATTTTCTATTAGTTATGTCATTAAAAATGTGAAATAATAAAGCTGAACAATAAATGACATGCAGAAAACACAAGCTTAAGGTATCTTAAATTAAAGAGAACCCACTTATCATTGTGAAGAGAAAAACAAGCATTATCAGCAAGCAACACTTTATCAAGAGAGATGGTCCCTTTCAGATCATCAGCCTTATCCTCATAATACAGCAGCTGCTGTGTATCAGGATCAATTGCCATAAGGAGCTCTTCTGTTCCAAGACGAGATTGATTAGTTATAGAAGGAGGCTTAGATTTTTTTAATGACCATTGTCATTACAGCATTATTATCCTTCTTCCGTCTCTCTTTATGTTCTTTAATTGCTTGTGTAAGTGGCATGTTGCTCACGTTATCCCCCGTGACAAGGATGAAATCGCCACCTATCTGTAAACCAAAAATACATATGCCAAGTTAGCTTTTTGTTAGCTCAGGAAAATGCAAAAATAGGAACGTTTAAGAGGAAAGTACAGTCATGTATAGAATAAAATGCATATCTGCGCCCAAAAGCTAATAGCCTTATAAAGTGAACTCACAAGATATGTCTTATTATTCTTTCAAACTTTTCCTATTAACTACAAACAAGATTACCATAGATGTTGTTTATTCCTTGCCCAAACCACACACACACACACACACAAAAAAAAAAAGAATAGTCATCATTCCATTCTTCCTCACTGGAGAAGGTAAAATGTGGCTAGATGACAAGAGATAAATCTTGGTCACTTGATATGGTGCTAGGCCTACCATCTCATTTGGGTAAATGTTGGTTTCCTTTCCTTTCCTTCTAAACATTTTACCTCTGTTAAGTTCAAACTTCATGATTCTACAACCATATTTATTTAGCAGTAATGTGAGGATTTTCGTGCAATTCATCGTTCACTTAGTGTTAATGCATAACGAAGAAAACTCATTTGAGCTTGAAGATTGGTGAATTGTAATGATTATGAGACAAGTAAGATAAAATATTAAATGTTTTGAGTATGCTTGCCTACCTACCTCGGAACAGGAACAGACAAGACCAAATAGTGAAAACAAACAGATACAGACTCAAGACGTGTACAAAATAAAAAATAGACAAAGATATCAACATACCACGTGTCTTTCATAGATAAGTCGCAGAGCATCTCCAGCGCTGATAGAATTGTGAGATTCTATAGGGGAGACCAAAAAGTTTGGTTGCCCGAACCATTTGGAGTTTTCAAAATAATCTATAACTTGCTTGGAGTGCACACAACAAAAAACGAAAACTTCTTCGACACCAGCAGACTTGAGCCATGCCAAAGTATAGTCTTCATCAGAACATTGACTAGCGGTAACAGTACCTTTGGACACAAAATACATCAATTTATGCAACAATTAATACCATGTG